>JABFPM010003390.1:0-14461 GCA_022817325.1 Idris sp. 1 HC-2018 | reverse complement strand
ATTTTTTTTGAAATTTATTGAAAATCGTTTTATATTTGACTGCTGTGGTTATATGATGACGTGGGACTTGGCAACGCTGCAATGTCACGTGCTCCCACCAGTTACTTTTATTTATACATTTGTTGATAAAAAATATAAAAGTCTACATATTATATAATATATAATATAAAAAAGCGTGTTATTTCAGTTTTATTCAAATGTATAATTTTGTAAATTTTTAAAAACACTAGAAAAAAGTTTTTTTCTAGTTCATTACTCAGTATAAATAGAAATTAAACCTTAAAATATTTTTCCTTTTTAAAAATTACAAATATTTTCATCTTTCAATTATTAATTTTACATGTAAATTTATTTACTGCAAAATCATCTGGATGCAATGATGCAAAGTCGCAACGCACGAAACTGCGCATGCGCGGCAAGTTGTTTAGATTTTCTGTGTTTATTGTTATAAAATATTTAAACCTTTATTATTATACTCTCAGCTAGTGAGTCTTCTTTTTTACCTCTGCAAATAATTATACAAGAATCATAGATAAATTGATTAGTTTTTTGGATATATGGCGAGTTTGTAAGTCATTCAATAAATCGTTTATAGGCATCTTTGCAACGATAACCTATATGCCACTACAGTAAATTAGTCAATTTCATCAATTAATTTCTCAGTACCCATATGGTGCATATCTTTGTATTATGTACCAATGGATAAACAATTATTTTGTTTACAACATATTAAAATTACATGACATTCCTAAGTTATATCGATCGAGTGATTTTCTACCTTAAGATAAAGTAATGAGAGTTTACAGATTGCGTAACATAATGTAAAAAATAATTTAAACTTTTCTTTTAAATTTACATTTTCAGAAAGTTGAATTTTTAATGTAGTAGTCAAATCGATATTATATTTTAATCTTTTCAAGTATGATTAATATATGAAACATTTCTTGTCAAATTAACCACCTTGCTTTTGTACTATAAATTCAAACTTAAATATTAATATTTAATAAAATATTGGTTTATTACAAATAAATTAAAAACTATTTTAATGTAGATTATAATTATGTGACTAATCAATACAAAAAATGGAGAATTCGATTTATTTTCTCTTTTGTATATTTTTAATAATTAATTTTAATCTGTGAATTGGATAGATAGTAATAATCAATCTTAAATTATTTAAATTAAATTCATGGGTAATACATCTACATTTTATAACATGTTAATGTTATATAATTAATATTTGAATTAATAGTCCAAAAGTAAAAGTGACTTGATATGCAATAATATCCCTTTTGGCGTACAGATGTTCATTCTTTAAGTAGTTTGACCGTTTTACACATTACGTTGAAAAGTATATAATTGTTAGTTCAAATGAAAGATACAATTTTGACCTTTATAATGGTGTTTTAAAAAGTACCCTTACCGATCAAATTATCGAGAAAAACGATAAATAAAATAGGTAATTTAACATGGGAATACATGGCAGGTTATGAAAAGAAATGAAAAAACTGATTGATGTTCAACGAAATTTCGTTGATAAAGATTTAAAAATATGATAATAAAAATGTTTAAACCTTCAGGATTCAGGATTATTAGTACAAAAGTCGTGTTACCAAACTAGATTTTGAGAAAAAGCACAATATAATAAGTGAGTCCGTCTCTATCCAGAAGAAGATGGTTGCCGGATTATGCAGGACTGACAACTTTTTAAGCATGAAAAGCGTCATTGTTCAAAGCAGTTTGGAATGTTATTTTTTAATTCATTAATGAAATGAATACCGATATATAATAATACATTTTTCATTTTTTGCTCTACATGTATTAAGTGCTATTAACAGGCTTGTTTACTTTTGAACACTCCCTTGACAGGTTCGGTAGTACCAACTGTTGCGCATGAAACATGGCGACGGGCATGTCGAATCAAGTTGAAAAATAATATCATATTACATATTCACATGATTAATAATATTGTTAGTGTATACGTTAAATATTCATTAAAATTTATTTGTTGAAAAAAAAATACAAAATTTTAAAAAAAGTACTTATCTTATAAAAAAAATGCAAAAAGGAAATGTTTTTTAAGTTCATTAAAATAAAAATTAAGGTTTCGACTGTTATTTAAAAAAAAATATGTTCAAAATATGGTTAACATTTTAGGACATTGATTGTATCTAATTAAAAAAACTTTTTATAGTTTTTTGTTCAAATTTGACGTTTTGTTAGAAAGTTCAAACAATAAGTGTGCTCGTTTTTAGGTTAGCTCCCACACTGTTGATGTATTTTTGCTCAACTTTGACAATTAATATCTCAGTTTTTGTACTTAAAATTCTGTTCAAACTTTGCAGTTTTGTAAATTATAGTACCAAAAATGCTTATGATTTTTTTTTATCAAAATCTGACGCCGAACGAACGATGGAGATCCTACCTTAAAATTGAAATTACTTCGGCCCTATTCTTGTCGAAAAAACTTATTACATTCAAAACTCAAATAGACGAAAATACACTCAAATTATAAATTGCAATTTGCTAGTGTGTATTTCGAATTAAGTTTAAATGAAACAAATTTAGTATTCAGAGGAATACTGTTGACATAAATATAATTATAATAATACAATAAATTTTAAGGTATACTTTTATAATTTGTGGACTCACCTAATGGCAACAAGTTGTCCAAAACTAAGGGCAAAGTTTCGAATTTGTGCAATGAAGATGGCAGCCACTGCTTCGTACAGGGCTGTACCATCCATATTAATGGTAGCTCCTATAGGCATAACAAATCTTGCCACTCTGGGGTCAATTCCATTTCTTTCTTCCAAGCATGCCAGGGCCACCGGAAGTGTTGCTGAACTAGACGATGTGCCAAACGCAGTTGCGAGAGCTTGAGCCATATTTGATACATAACCCACAGGGTTACGTTTGGTAACTAAAAAGTATACAATTGGCAATACAAGAAAACCATGTATAGTTAGTCCCACTAGCACCGTAATAAAATACAATCCCAAAGATTTGATTATTACGTCGAATGAATCCATCTCAACAATTTTGGAAGCCACTAAAAATAACACACCGAGCGGAGACAGCCTAAAAATAAACAAGTCAAAGTTAAACATTTTAGAAGAATATCTACTTGAGGATTTTATAATTTGAATATTATACAAAATCCAGTCTCACCAGACAACCCAGTTTGTAATTATCATCATGGCCGATGAAAGTGACTCAAAGAAGGCCAGCAAGGGTTTGCCAAGTTCACCCATCTTACCCAGAGCAATACCTAGTACAGTGGAGAAGACTACTAAACCCAAAATATTGCTTCCATCAGCTTGCTCACTAGTAATTTTCCACGTTAATATATCATCTGTAAATCGATTTCTGTTGTATTGAAATCACTTTTACTAAATTTATTGCCATAAAATTTTGCAATCTTTTTTATCTACTATTAGAAATAAATTATAAATATAAATTACTCATAAAAATAATTTAAATAAACAGTTCTAAATGTTATATTTATAATTGAAATAAAAAGCAAATTTGCAATAAATGTAATAAATGTGATAAATAATGAAATCATACTAGATGTATTATTGTCCTGCTTTACAAGAATTGTTCGGTGTTGTGAAATACAGGCCTGAACCAAATTCGAAGGAAACATGTTTCGCACTAAATCCATTAATGTGTCAATGGTCGTTACATTTCTTACAGTAGCATTTGATTCACCTGCTTTACTGTTTTTTCCTGGTTGTATTGTAATTACCAATATGATACCTGAAAACATTTAAAATAAGATTGAATGATCTAGAAGAGAGTAATTTTAATTTTTATAAACAAATTTAAATATACATTGATTAGAATTGGTTTGTATGTATCAAATATTTACCTAATATTACCGCACTGACAGTCGTAAACATGTAATAAGTTATAGCTCGAGCTCCAATTTTGCCACTGAGAGACAAATCCAGACTTCCAATGGCAGAAATTAAACTGGACATAATCAAGGGCAGGATCAATCCTTTGAGCATTCTGAGGAAAAGATCTCCTACATAGTTTATATACATGATCTCTCTCCCGGTCCATTTTTCTCTCGCCCTTCTCAACGACAGGCCCAAAATAAGACCTCCTAAGACACCGCTCACCGTCAGCAATGTCAAAGCGTTGTGTTTCAGACATGTTCGGACCTTTTGTGATCGGGTTAAAGTACTTGATGCCTCTTCAGAATAATAAGCTCTCTCTGACTTTTTCTGAGCATTTCCATCAGAAAGGGGAGATCTGAAAAATCACAAAAATTTTAGTAAATTGAATTTCTTGTCTTAAAATTTGTATTTTATATTTTGCATAAAATAACGAACCAAGATAATGAATACGTCTATTTTCAAGTAAAATTATTCTTTATCATATAGATAACATTCTAAATAAATAGTTTTAACCCAAATAAGCACTTTAAGCTTTTAAT
Source organism: Idris sp. 1 HC-2018 (assembly GCA_022817325.1). NCBI lineage: Eukaryota > Metazoa > Arthropoda > Insecta > Hymenoptera > Scelionidae > Idris > Idris sp. 1 HC-2018. Next base: position 10,014 of record JABFPM010003390.1, on the reverse strand, counting down.
ATTCGGAAAATTTCTGTTACAAATCACTATATAATAATTATTCAGAAGTCTTGGAATTGTTTACAAACTCTTAAGAATATAAACTTTTTATCTGAATTTAAATCAATTAATTAGGATAGAATATTTTAGGAGCACCCTGTTTTAATAAGTTATACTTTTACTTAATCAAACATTACTCTTTATTAAATCCAAAATCAATGTAGAATTTTCTTATTTTAAAATACTTTTGGATCAGATGTTAGAATCTTTTTTAATTTAAAAATAGAAAGCTTTTATAAATTTATTTTGCAAAAGTTTGATTTGAATGTTAATAAGTAGTTTAAATATAAAGATGTGTTTTTTGGAATAAATTCTAATATTGCATAATGTTTCCACATTTATTGTTATGAAAATTTGAAATGAAAGTTGTTCACTTGCCAAACAAATTGCACAAGACATTTATATTATTGACGATAAATAATCGAAACTTTTTATTCCTTGAAATAGGATTTTTTACATTTTAATTACTATCTTCCGATAATATATGTAAACCTTATTATTTATATCATTTTCAAAATTATTTTAGTTACTTTTTATATATATATATATTTTGTAGAATAAATGTATAGATTGAAAAAGAAAATAATACACGAGCATTATTTAAAGACATATCAACTTTATAACTAGGGCACCAGTTTTCACCAGTTTAGAGACAGCAAATAAATACATTCGTATAATCAAATGTGTACAGATGACGGCGCTCGAAATTGAGTTTGAATAACTGTGTGCAAATGACTTGTCGGACAAAGAATCCACGTACATTACACGTGTCATCAAATGTGTTAACGATCATAGCATCTAAGCCTACGTTAATTGTTCCGTGTGAATATCATTCATTCAATTGTATTGCGTCTCGACACTTAAAAGGCAAAAAGTTTTGCTATAGTTACTTCATTTAGTGTATATTTTCATACAGTTTAGTATCCATTTGATATTTATTTGCAAATATTTGGGTACATGAAATTTGCTGTTGCTAATTGTGATCAGCAGTTATAAATGTAATATTCTCATAATTTATTTACTAACTTCATTAAAACTTTAATAAGAAAAGGTTTTAAAAGTACTCAGTTATTTTAATTACAATGATTAAAAACTTGGAAAGAAAATAACATTAATAAAAAAATCTGAATAGGAGTTATCTGAAAAATAATTACATCTTTTTCAAACTACTACCAGTTTACTTTTTAAAAGCACGGCAAAGTAAGCAATTTTTTTCATCAAAATCCTTTTTGATCACATAAAACATTTGTGAAATTTAATTAGAATCATTGTTCAAGTTTGATTGTCTTTTAAATTAATTTTGTAAACACTCTCTTCTGAAAATGTGAATATTCGTTCTTGGTATATTATTCTCTACTTTATTTTTAAAGTCAGTTCCGCAGTAATGTGTCACGCTGATATTTCAAAATTTTGGATGATAAAATCATCGCATGCAACATTTATCACTTCATGTCACATATTCCGATACAAATAGTGGTATTGAACGTACGTGCATACGATGTTACTTTTTTTATAATTTGTTGCTTTTACAACCGCAGAGTTTTAGAATTATGAGTTAAAAACTGGAACAAAGTTGCGGCCGAAAAGCCGAACACTTACAATACTGCAAGTAAGAACATTTTTTTCGCCACTTTGTTGAAGCAAAGCTACAGATTTTGTGTATCACCAAAGAAACTTGTACTTTTTGATGAGATACAAAATTTCAAATAAAATCTTTCTTACAATGAAAGTTTTTTTTTCTTTTGCTAACGTATTCGCATTTGTAAAAACTTTTAGATTGATTAAAATAAATTTACCAATAAATTATGATCTTCAATTATGAGATAAATTTTAAAGTATAAAAATTCTCAAGAGAATCAGAAATGTTCATCAAAACAATTTCCACAATTCTTAAAAAGTAAAACTCATTAATTTGACGAAATGCTCGATGAAATGTTGCAAATTAATTCCCAGGACGAAAGCGGAAGCTTCGTATTTCACATCAAAGGGAATTTCAACGGATCTTGTCTTTAATAACAAGGTGGTTTGTTGCAATAATTAATACAAAAGTTAAAAACGCCGCGTTTCAATGAATATAAATGTCGGGTCATAAAAATAGATTCAAATGACAGTGTCCATTAAACTGGAAATGACTGAGCTAAAATAAATAAAAAACATCTTCATAATTAAATCGTTCACGTCCTTGAAGATTATGCTTAATAACCCAGAAATTTAATCATTACTATCAATTAAAGTCTCGTGTGCGATTTAATTGATAAATGTCACGGGCGATTAGAATAAATTTTTTCTAATTGTCTTTTTTTTTAACTTGAATAGGAATTTGTAACTTGAGAATCATTTTTTGTTTTTTTTTTAGGTGGAATGTCAATTGGTGTTAACAACAAGACTGATTTTTTAAATGGATTGCATTTGTTTTGTAAAAAAACAACCTTATCTAATTTTGTATATTGAAAAAATAATAAATCTCATAAATGGATTTAAATATTTTTTTAATAATTTTCAGAGTTTTTAGTTATAGATCCATTGAAATTAATACGTTAAACTGATGAATTTCAGAATTATCGCCCTCTCAAACTGATTTCATTAACAAGTGCTTGTGACGATTATCGTAATCAAATCTTTTTCACTCGCATAATATCTCTTATTGATTATTCCTCTGCTATTCATTCACATAGTGTAATCAAATGATCTCACGTATACAATTAACGAAATATCAATTGTATATTCAACGTTGTTCAATTCATCACCATCTGTCTTTGAATAACAGTACAATTATCTCACGAGAAAAAAATTAATTGATTTACAAAATTAAAAAAAGTTAAATTGCGTTTCGAATTTTTAATGTCATTAAAAAATTGAAATGATTTATAGTTTGTATATGTTAGATTATTATTTTTGAATGAATTAATCCTCTATATAAGTCGTTTAAGGTATGATTAAAAATAAAACATGTTGACAAAATGTAATTAAAGATAAAAAAAAAATAAAGCTTTTTTCCTTGCAATGCTCATCGGAGCAAGATTTTTTTCATATCAATTAAAATGCACTGTGAAAATACATCTCGGTAGGTTAACGTAAATTATTAAAGATGTTTTGTCATAACAAACAACATTTATATACCCAGACAGAAAAATTAATGTTCTACAAATATTAGCAACAAATTCAAGCTTAGTCCAATATTGGCTTCGAATGTTGGAGCAATGTGCTAATGAAACACCAATCTGGGTTGGCCCGAGATTATTACCAACATTATTAGCAGCAGATTGTAATCAAATATCATTTCAATATTAGAAACCGATGTTCGTCCAATACTTAGGTTTGTCCAACATCGGTCCAATTATCTCCACCTGATATGATTCCGGGTTTCTGCGTTATATTTGTAAACAATGCAAATTATATATTGGATTCTGAACGTTGATCCAATATTGGTAGCTTAGAAATAAAAGAAATATATATTGATTTTTTAAATATTTCAAACAATATTTACAAAGTTATTTTTATTTTTTTACGCACAAGCAAGTCATATAGTATTAATCTAAAAATAAAGACGAAATTAAAACTTGCTGGGGAATCGAACTCCTGTCCAACTGCTGCCGGATTCTCCATCGATGACGCACGTGGACCACTAAATTACAAACGTGTTACCGACAGGTTGATTTAACGGACAGATAGCACTCATTTGATTTGTACATTTCTAATGAGTAGTGTCTGCCTGTGGTCAAGGTGCATCATCGATGGAGAATCAGCAACAAGCAGCAGTAGGAGGACAGGAGTTTGATTCCCTGGCAAGGCGAGTTTCAATTTCTTCTTTATTTCAGATTAAGGAGGCAGTCTAGTATGAACGTCGAAAAAAAGACCTATTTTGAAGAATTTTTTTCTCAGTCACTGAACATCATTTATTGTCAGGTTTTATTTGAATAAAAAAAACGCACTTAATACTTCAAGAAACAATTTTTTTAATACAAAACATAATTTAATTTATTAAATAGTTAATAGTTAGACATGTCGGTATGGTCGGAACTAGGATCTTTTGATTCCATCAACATTTAACAAAATGGCGCACAGTGAAAACTCGAATTTCGACTGTGTTTTGATAGTTAATTTTTTTTAATACAAAATGCAAATGTTGATGGAATCAAAAGATCCTAGTTCCGACAATAGCGACATGTTTATGAAATGTGTGGTTAAAATGTCAAGAAGATTGGTTGGATAGTTTTTGAGTTATCAGGTACACACGCGTGGCATGGAAGAAACTTTAAAGAGTGTATTTATTTAATTAACTATTTAATAAATTAAATTATGTTTTGTATTTAAAAAATTGTTTCTTGAAGTATCAAGTGCGTTTTTTTATTCAAATAAAACCTGACAATAACAATGTTCAGTGACTGAGAAAAAAAATCTTCAAAATAGGTCTTTTTTTCGACGTTCACACTAGACTGCCCTTTTAATATTATATGACTTGCTTGTGCGGAAAACAATAAAAAAAACTTACAAAAAGGAAATCTACAAAAATGTTTAGGTTATGCACAATTTTTTAAAAAATTGCTGACTTCTGCAAATGAATTCTTCATCATTTGTACATTAATAATTATGACTTCATCAATCAAACCAATGTTTGCTACTTGCAAAATTTCTGATAACTCTTATCTTAAACTAAGCAATGCTTTGTAAATTTAAATATTTGTTGTTAAGACGAATTGGATTTAAATTTAAAAATAATTCAATAAGTAATGCATATAATTATTTGTCACACAACTTTTTGATATAAAAATGATTCGTATTCTCGGCACTTATGGTGAAAATTATAATTCCGATAAATTAAGCGCAATTATAAGAGCACCTACGCCGATCTGGCACTTACAGCGTGCTTTTATTTATGCAATACACGTTATGTTAATTGCGTCCTTAACATCGACATTTTCAATGGCAAAATTGAGAAAATTCTACGACTTACTTTAAATTTACGTAGGACGTTAGATTAACGCGTGTTGATTTTGATTAACAAAAAAATTACTGTTGGATAAAAAAGGTTCGATAAATCGATCAATAAATATATATTGAGTAAAAAAAATACCAAAGTCTAATTTGTTTACTTTATAAATTTTCAATTTATCATAAGTTCTTTATGCATATCTTTATATAGCTATGAACATTTACTTTTCGTGGTTTATCGACTTATACGTGTACAATTAATAAATTCCAAGTTTTAAATGAATAATTTTTTCAATTATGCCAGAAAAATTACACTTATTCAAATTATATTTTGATTAAAAATGGTGCTAAAGCAGTGGTGTTAAAGCTTAAAAATTTCATAGAACATTTTCATTATATGAGATATTCACCGAAAATAAAGATTCTTTGATTACTTTCTGACTCGGTGCACTTAATACATTATTTTCTCCATCAATTTGTCTTATCTTGACCCAGGAATAGAAAAATGATTTTGTTAATTTGATTAAATTTATCAATATAACCTTGTACTAAATTTTATAGAAGAAAAGTAAACTAATATTTTACAAATAAAAGACCGTAACTCTTTTTTAGTTCTGCATTTTATTAACCATAAAATAAAGTTGATAATACGGAAAAAGGATAAAAAAACTTATTATATCATACAGTTCCAATGTTCTTTATAAGAAGTTTGTCAGATAAGCAAATTAATAATACTTTTTATTCTTCGAATTAAATTTGCAATGACAAATCTCCAGCTTTTATTAAAAAGTTTTACAAACTTTTTTTTTTCAAAAAAATAATTAAATTAACTTTATTTTTGAAAAACAAATAAACTATCAAAAAGTTTAATTAAATTCTTTGATTTATAGCCGGAATAGAGTAATTTAAAATACGTGACAGTGTCATTACTCTCGGAAACACAAATCAGCTATTAAATCAAATCGAATTAAAAGCTCGTTCGTGTTGATATAAAAATTGTTGTTATGTTTGAATGAAGCGTGCGTGTGTATTTATCTCTTAACTTTATTTGTCACAACATTGAATGATGTGCGCGAGATTTTTCGCGTGAGGAAAATTACGCTAACTTAATTGATAAAATGATATTCATATTTTGTTTAGAAAAAAGTAAGATAAAAGCTAAAATGAGCATCAATTTATTTTTAACTGAGCTTGTCACATGGCACCTAACGTTGCCTTCGTTTTGCTTACGACACATGTTTCCGCTTAGCAAACTATAGCAATGCGCTAAAATACGTCCATTCTCAGTTCAAACGTCGACAAAGAGCACTATTACATATTCTCACTCTGGTTGATGTTATTCTGTTGAAAAAGCGGTCACTTATTATAATTGACCTAATTCTTCAGGTCAGACTGCCAATTTTCATGGTTATGTTTTTTTTTCAAATTCGCAAAAAAAATTACAATTTACAATATTATTTACTTGATTCAAAAATTGTTTTGTTAAAACAACAAAATTATTCTTGAAGTAAAATTGCATTGTAATTTTTTATACTTTTATTTACACTTTATTTTTCTGTCAAATTAAAGCTTAAAACGATTTAGGCAAAGTTAATTAATTAAGTTTGAATTGAAAAACTTTTTTTGAATGAAAAAAGCACATTCAAAGGTGGGCAAATGCTATCTTACGTTTACGTACAAGTATATCCTGTTTCATGAAAAACGTTCACCGGAAATAGGACACGGTAAAAAAATGAAAATAAAATGATGAACTACTTGCAGACAAGATACGAGAGATCATCTGCAGATGTCATAATTCGTATATTTCTTTTGCTTCAATTTTTTTAGGTTAAATACACTATATATTTCAAATTAATTAAAGTCAGAATCTGATTGCATTGGTTCCAACCACTTTACTTTATTTTTTTTCTTCTATCTTGATATTTTTTATTTCTTTTAATTAAATTTACCTAAGAATGTTTTCACTGAGCATGTTATTTACGTGAAAAACTTTATTACAATCATTATTTAAAAAATAAAACCTTTTTGTAATTCATATTCATGGTTTTCTGTATAACCGAATTAGAAATGCTAGATTATAATTAATCTTGTAACAACAAGTTACAAATAGTTATGTAAATTATCAGCTGTTAATTTATTATGCATTTCATACGTTTTTTAATAAAGCTTGATAAAGTCCCAATAATAAAGTTTGAAGGTGAACAACTGTATGATATTAGAATAATTCAATTCTTTCATGAAAATAATGTCCTTTTACAATAAGTAATAACAAAATGTCAGTTAGTATAATATCTTTTTTAATGCATCATGAAATTGGAAAAAATCAATTCTTAATTTTTTAATATCTACTCTTTTTTATGTAATATTATTCTAATTGATCTGTCAAAAATTTTTTTTCTGATTTATTACAATTTTGACCCAAAAAGATTAATTATATGAAAATAAAAAACTATTGTTAGTTATTGTTGTTAAAGATTATACAATTTAATTACAAGTAAAATAATTTAATTAAAATTTCTATTTTATAAACCAATCATTTAACAAAATTAACTATTTTGAAAAGACTGTGATGAAGATTAATGGATTCTTCAACATTAAATAAACAAATTGCTTAATGAAATGACATAATCTGGTTATATAATAGCACCTGTAATGAGTAATATTTAAAACCGATTTGTTAGAATATTTGTAAACCGATAAAAGCAGGCATCTTTGATACTAACAATATATCTGTCTTAATATCAGAACATAAATCAAAATGTACTCAAGAAAAAAAAATCATGTGTAACACAGATGATTACGATTTGTTTTTTTGCACAATATAAGTAAGTCAGAAACGGAATCGGAAAGATGGCAATCAACTGCCGAGGTGTGATGATTTTCTCGCCTGAAAACTTTATTATTGACCTTGCATTCCATTCAGAATAATAGCCGGGAAATACTATTTGACACTGTAACAAGGTTGTTCACATGAAAAAGTCAATTATTAGATAAGGTTTCTTTGCTTGCTTCTAAGTCAATACGATGATATGCAAAAGACATAAAGTCTAGAGAAGTAAAAAGGCATGTGAGATTCATATCTAAAATAGTGAATTGCAAGTCTTATGTAAAATACAAACAGAAATTCTTTAAAATGTTCACGTAAATTAAAATAGAAACATTTAATAATAAACTTCATGGAAAAAGCAAATAAATATCTAATACAAGAAAAGAATAGATTTTAAATTTAATTGAACTCTTATTAAAATATGTGAATTATTTGATTATAACATAAATTTGAATATTTTGCAATTATTGATAAGATTTTTCTTCATCTATATATTTAGATTACAATTCAATAATATTTCTCAATATTTAATCATTTTTCAAAATAATGTATATATTTCACTTAGCATCAGATCATTAATAGATTATCAAAATATAACACACAATTATAAATAAAAACGCATTAAATCATTTTGAAATTATATTATGATACAATAATATCTTTTATAGTTTAACAAGCCATCACCCAATTCTTAATAACCTTAAGATGTATCTAATATTAACCATGATTTATGTCTGGCTTCAATGTTTTACTATTAATATTTATTACATAAGAAAATTGTCAACATTTTGATTTACATTATTATAAAAATAAGTACTGAACATTATAAATTAATACTGTAAATTTAGTATTTTCTGTAAAATAACAATAAATATAACGAGATTTCTGTTAAAAAGAACCTCATTTTATGAAATGAGTTGTTTAGATCATTCTTTTTTCGTAAAAAAAAACTTTTTCAAATATATTTGCAATTGCTAAATACATTTTGCTTAATAAGTATAAATTATTTTGCAGACAATGTCAAGCTTTTTTATTCAGTGTTAAAGATCAAAAGTCGTGTAATAAGATGCTTCCAATCGTAAAGCAAATGTAAAGAATGCGAGATAGTCTTCCGCAGTATTGTGTAGGCGTGTATTAATACGAACGACAGTGTATTTTATATTTGCACGTGTCTTTTTCGTACTTCACACGCCTACGCATTATTATTAATATTGACAAAAGAAAATGAGAATTCTACTTGAATCCATATTTCTGTAGATGAAAATTAAAAAAAAACGATTCAGATTTCATGTAAATTATTTGTTTATTTTTTTAAAATAAATTCTTTTCAATTTCGATTTCACTGAATTTAAATAAAGTGAATGAAAGTGCGATCCAATAAAACAGTGATGAAGATAAATGAATGCATTGGTATTTTCATTACAGCAGTGAAAATGAAACATCGTTCGTCGTCAAAAATTTATATCGATTTAAATATAAAACTTGCAATTTTTTTTTTTTTAATAAAGTCCATACTTTCACGTTAAAAATGTATTGTAATTGTAATATTTCCAAGTAAAAATTTATTAGGGCACACCCTGACAGTAATTAGGGCCCCATAAAGGCAAGCCCTGGAATACAGAATAATTCATAAACGCCTATATAGGCCTTATAAATTTGCAGAAAGTGTATTTTAATGAAGAAAAACTCTTATAGGTCCTTTCTAATAACGGTAATTTATAAGAGCTATAATTAAGGGTGTAACGCTTCGCCCTAATATTGTCTTAATCGGGGAAAAATAAGGCCCTATGCGGAGCCTTCAAAAGCACCATTAAATACGATTTTTATTTAATTATTATAGACGAATTGACGTTAATTTGATTAAATTTTTTGAAACGTATGATAATATATTATATTAGGTATACAACTTTGCTTCCGCAGTTTGTTATTAGATGGCCGTAGTACCATTTATCGACCGATATAAGTTGATCGACAATGTCATACAGTAAGCTTGAACGTTTGTAAACATAACAATAAGGTCACCGTAGTGGATTTTCGTTTGCATCGTAATTCTATTCTCAATAAAAGATGTCAAATTTCAAGCCAAATTGTCACCATTTGCGGGAAGTGTTGATTTTTTATTTCCATTTAAAGAAAACTGCGGCTGAGGCTCATCGAATGATTTTAAATGTATACGGTGAGACAGCTCTTAGTGAAAGAACATGAACGAGAGAAAA
>JABFPM010003389.1:0-14466 GCA_022817325.1 Idris sp. 1 HC-2018 | reverse complement strand
AACGTTCATAAAACCTTTAGGGAACGTTCACTAGAAGTTTATCAAACGTTAGTTGAACGTTTACAAAGTTTAGTAAAAGTCCTATAATCATTTAGAAAACGTTAGCTAAAAGTTCATGAAGTATTTATCAAATATTCAATAAACGTATCAAAAGTTAAGGAAACGTTTATTTGTTAAACGTTTTGAACAAACTTTTAAGTAAGTTCGAAATGTCTTCAAATTGTTTCATTGCTATGGCCAAGTGGTAACACATCTGGACTTGTACTCTAAAAGTTGTGAATTTAAATCCTATTTACGGCAGGTTAGTAATTTGATTTTTTCAAAATATAATTTAAAATAATGAATTTTTTATTTTAAATTTGATAAAAATATTTGCAAATTTTAATCAACAATTTTTAATGTTTATGAAAAATTTAACAAACGTTTAGCAAACTTCAACAAACTTGTATTAAACGTTTATGGAACGTTTACTAAACCCTAACTGAACGTTTGCTAAACGTTTAATGGACGTTATATTTGGTTTAGCTGTAAATGTTGGTGCATGACCAGGTTGTCCCCATAATTTTTTCCTTTTTGGATTGTCATAGTGGATCCATTTTTCATCACCGGTAACTATACGGTGCAGGAAACCTTTTCGTTTGTGCTTGGCAAGCAGCATTTCACATGTCAAAAATCGGCGTTCAACGTTTCTCGGCGTCAGTTCATACGGAACCCAATTTCCTTGTTTTTGAATCATTCCTAATGATTTCAACCGATGTGAAATTGCTTCTAAAGTAAGTGCAATTTCCTCTTGCGTTTGGCACGAATCTTCATCCAATAATGATTCCAATTTTGCATCTTCATACACTTTCGGCCTTCATACCCAACGCTTTTTGTCTTCAATGTCAAAATCAACTTTTGAAATCATTCACGACAACTTCTTTCACTCAAGGCAGCCTCACCATATGCTTCTACAAGCAATCGGTACGCTTCTGCAGCAGATTTTTTCAAATTAAAAAAGTACATCAGAAGCTCCCGCAAATGACGCTTATTTGGCTCAAAACTCGACATTTTCGCACTCGAAAAAAAATACTACACTGATAAAAATTCACTAATATTTTACGTTTATATTGTTGACTGATATCTGACTTTACGACAATGATGTAAATATCTAAAAATTTTAACAATAAATGAACGGTGGCGCCACTTTCGTCAAACAGCGGAAACTTATTTGTAAACCTAATAAAATACAAAAATACTATTAATTAACTAAAAAATAATTTTCTTACATTTTTTAAAAAACTTTGAAAACCAATTGAGTTACAAATTTTTCAGAAATGTTGGAATTGAGAATGAATTTATAAAAAGCAATTTCAAATTCACATACAAAATTCAAATTTTCAAATTGAAAAATAATTCATTATTGAAAGGATTAAAAAAACAACCAAACAGATTTAAAATAAATGTTTACTTTTATCTTGCATATATCTTAATTCAGGATGTGATGGGTTTTTAATTTGTTGATAATTAACAAATCGTTATTATGCAATATTGTTATCTTATTATATCGAATATCAATTTTACATTTTTAGCATTTCACATTCGAAAATTAGCGGTGAGGCTTGAGCCTAAAACATAGTATTATGTCTAGAGTCATCTTGAATAAACTGCTAAAAAATTCATCAATAAATTTAATATACATGTATATAAAGTTTTTTTTTTTCATATACATTTTAATTTTAGTATACATTATAAGTTCAAAATAGATCTTTGATATGGAAATTGTTTTTAAATTTCATATACATTTCTTAAATTTCAAATACACATATTAAAAATAAAATACAACTATATGTTAAAAGTATATTAAAATTACAAAAGTTTTTAGTGGTAATCTTTTTGTGAGTTGTTACAATGTGTGAGCCATCTAGCGGCAAAAATTGTAGGCTACTTGAATTTTAAAATCTTGTTATCGACTGTTCAATATAGTCTTAAAAATAGTTTTTGCCGCTAGATGGCTCATACATTGAAACAACTCACAAAAAGATTGCCACTAAAAATGTATAAGTATACTTGAATTTTCTGATTCTGTGCGATTATCCACCATGTTCTTACAATGCCAAGAACATTACTTTAATTGCAATACTTTTGTAATTTGTCTTTTTATATATTTTCTTTGTTCTTATACTTATTATAGATAAAAACATTTAATTTTGACGTTGTTATTTCATAACAAGTAATTTTTTTTGTTTTTCGTAAAACTTTTAAACATAATTTATTATTTAAGATTGGATTTCATTAATACTAATTACATACTGTGTCCAGACTTTTTTGATAATACTGCTTAAGTATGGATGCAGTCTGGAACAGACTCCAGATTCAGACTTATTATACTAGTTTTGCCAGACTGTATCCAGATTTTATCCAGACTTATTCCAGACTTACTCCAAACTAAATTCAAACTGTTATCCATACTCGGTCCATATCATATCCAAACCATTTTTTCCACGGGGGTATATGGAAAATTAAAACTTGAAAAATTCACGTTTGAAGTTTTACTCGTAAATAACTGTACACTGATATCATTTGAATATACAGTATTAGAATGTTTAAGATGTAATTTATAAAATAAAACTTGCAATATTAAAGAGTACACTTTAAATAATGAAAGCGCGCAATAAAAATGTTTGTCTTTTCCATTTTTCGTGATTATTTGGTTGGATGTCTTTTTCAAGTATAACTTTTTAGTATAAATTTAGTGAACTAATTATGAATATATTTTTACTTACCATATAATACTTTTTAGTATTGATGTGTAACATTTTTACTGTTGCCTATTCAATACAAGCAGCCAACTTTACTTTGCTGTATAACGGGTTGCCTACTGGTGAAGGGGCATTTATTCCTATTCTAAGTTTATTCATCGTTCTTAAATGTTGAAAAAATTCTATTTCTTACAAACAAAAATTATCCTTTAAAAATACATAAACATTTTTACACATTATTTTACTGAGATTTATATTGATTTTATCTTAATAAAATATAAATCGTATTTTTATCATTAAAATTGAGTTGAAAGTTGACTTTGTAAGTTAATATTTTTATAGCCAAAAGTAGTTTCTTACAGATTACTAATTTTATGTTAATGAATTCCCTGACGTTATCTTCAGAAAATTCTTAAATTGTTATCAACTAAAATACATAATTGATTCAAGTGTAAAATTACTCATTTGTATTACAGTTACCTTGGTTGACTCAACTTGGGATAAAAGAAAATAAGTACGTAACTTTTTAAGAAAACAGAGGAAAATACGATTGAAGATTTTACAATTAATTTTTAATTTCGATAACTCGATAAAACAAAGACATTCTTTGTTACCTTTCAAAAAATACGACAAATCTTTTTTTATCTTTATTCTTGTCATACACTGGATAATTCAATTTCTTTGAGTAATATAAAAGAAAATTTAACTTTTACTGCAAATCACTCAATTTTAGGAGCAATATTCTTTAGTTGTAATCATGCAAAAATCTTAAACAAAAAATGATTATAACTTAAGCTTTCAATTTATAATACATCTTAATGTGTTAAATATTTTAAATAATAAATTCATAAAAAAAATAATTCTCAATTGTGAAAGTTTTTACCTAAAAAATGTACAATATTTTTATGTATTTATATTGAAATATACTGTCTGATATCACAAGATTAATATAGTATATTAGATATACATTAAAAAAGTTTCACAATTTTGGCACAAAGTTAGCCACTTTTGTGATATGGGTCTTTGTCTAAAATTAAATTTAAATTTTTATATGAGGAAAGTACAAAACAATTGGTCTAATTAGAAGTTATACTGTATAAGTGCTTCAGAGCAATTAATTATTAATATCTATATTTTCAATAAAAAATATTCAGCTTAATAACCAAAAATGTAAACTATTATCTATAATTCTTTTCAATATGTTTTAGCCTGTACAATTTTAAAAATTATAATTCATTTGTAGTTTCACCATGTAAGCACTGTCTATGGTATGTATACTCTAGTTTCTATTTTCATGGACATCAGAAAGAGTATAAGAAAATATTGCAATACTCAAACAGCAAATTTGAAACAATACACGAATTCAATTGATTATCTGATAGATTTTTAATAATTTGTAGCCAAAAGTTGAGGATCTTGTAACATGAACGGCTGAACGCGTTGACTGAATATATATTTTTTAAAATAAGTTGAACAATTTTTGAATATGCAGTTTATAATTGATATTTTAAAGTAAAAAAATGTAATTTCTAAAGTTTACAACAATTTTATTCACATTTTCAAATATGTGTAAGAATTTGCATGGAAACATATTTTTCGCACAGCAGTATAGATGATGAATTTATTGTTCTTTAACAAATTTATTCCAGATATAATTTTTTATTAAAATAATTTTAAAATGTAGTTTAATTTTTTTTCTATTTCCAAAATAGTGTGCTTAAGAACATGCTCAATATGTTCGACGTTTTAAATTATTGAATTAAAAATTTTTAAAGTAAAAATGAGTTAGTAAATGAGTTTGAGAATTGTAATATTCAGTCTTGTCTAGAATTCAGTCTAGTTAATCCTCTGGTAGGTTTTATCTTAATTTTTCGTTGAATTAAATTTCAAGGGCTGAGGAATGTTTACCTATTGGCACAATAAAAACACTTTTTTTTACTAAACTTTAGTAATTTATTACATATAAATGTTCATTATAAAAATTAATACAATTTGATAACTGACTGGCAATCGTGTATTATAGTAAAACTTGAATTTTTGGGAATGAGTAAGCAGGTACATGTTTTTCAGAGATTAATTCTTACATTTGTATTACTAGAGGAACTATTCTACAACTTCAAGTGGTTTAATTTCATCCATTTTATTTTTAAAATACAATTCAACTGATTAATGAGCATTATGACGCTAAAATACATTACAAAATGAAATTTGAAAATAAAAACATTTGGATTTTTGTTCATGACGTTGAATTCTTACAAAAAAGTTCTTAACAGAAAAGTATCTTGATTCAAAATTATTAAACTATTTTATATTTTGAATTAATATTCTATTATTTTGAATCAGCGATTATTTTTAAAAAGTGTGAAATCAAATTTTTGAAGACTGTTTCTAAACACTATATTTTTAATCATTAACATGAAATTGTTTCATAAATAAAGATTTTGTATTATTATAAAAGATTTCTTATTACAAGAATTATCATACAATAATTTGTATTATAATAATGTTAATTTCAGATATAAAACTAAGATATACGATACAATGAACAGCCAAAATTATCCTTTATACGTCTTTTCTTTAATATTACTATCAATGAAAAGTTACAAATATTACATAATTACGTAAGTAATACAAAAATCTATGTACATTTTTTGACTAGAATTACAATAATATACTTATAAATAAACATGTTTTTTAAGTTTCAAAATTGAACTAAATAATTGTACTGCATATTGCACATTGAGTTAAACAATTAACAATTATCACATAAATAATTTTACTTACAACATGGCATCTATATAAAATTTTATATTATTATAGGCTAGACTAAATTCTTAAAACTTTTGATTAAAATCCTGCTTTTAAAATAAATAAATTTCCAACAATTTATAAAGCATTTATAAAGCGCTAACAATAAATAATTGTTATTTTTTAATTCAATTAATGCAAAATGTTATAATCATGGAAGATAGACTACTTTTTGCAATGCTTCAGATTGTTTCTTGTCTTTTGCCTTTTCTTCTTTCTGTTTTTTTAATTTTTTTTCTTTAAGTTTTTCCTCCATTTCTTTAAATTTAAATTCTAAATATCTATCTACTTCAGGTCCCGTAAAATCTTCTGGAAATTTAGGCATTATTGGCAATATATATTTGTAAAGTCGTTCATTTAAAACGTACAATTGAGTTGTTGATTCGCATTTTACGTTAAACCACCAGTCACATGTTAATGCAATTTGGCTGAATATTGTACCGTTGGGGAAAAGAAATGATGCTTTTCCACCGTTAAGATCACAATAATGCCACACCTGAAATAAATTAATGAGTATATTAGTTCCAGTCATATTTTCCATAATACAGTAGTTTGATTGAGCGAGCAGCTTATATTAAAAATAAAAATATAATGAATATCTGAATAAATATATAAATAAATAAAACAAACCAAGAATGATAAAAAGAAAACAAAAGTAGATTGCATAAAGTCCATTTAATTCGATACTTGAATTACTTTAAAACGAATAATAATTCATATTGTAATAATATTGTAAATGTGCTAAGTGTATTGTGTAAGTAGGTCTAAATACACCTCGAATGTGAAGAGAAATTTACATAATCTACAAAACGAACATAGAGAGGAAACTAATTTGCAACAATTGAAAATTTTAAATGCTACATTTTCATAATTAAAGTTGAAGGAAAATAATTATAATTATAATTCAAATTGTAAGTTATTTGTTCATTTTTTGTTTTTATATACATATATGAGCATTTCCATTACACTTCAGCAAAAACGTGCGCACTAAAAACTCGGATTTTTGAGATTGATTTTTTTTCTTAAAGTAATAACAAAATAAAAACTATAGGGGAGAGTGGGGTAATGAAATTTAATAATTTGTCGAAATTTTCAAATTAATGTTTTTTCGCTGATTTTTTAATTCCAGAAAGTTGTTTTTCTAAAAGAGAAATAAAATTAACTTTTTTATTATTATTTTTTTTTGATATATTTTGAAAAGTTGATTTTACTAAACAAATCAATTTTTTAAATTAAGTTTTTCATAAAAATTGTCTGAGATTTTAAACTTAAAAAAAGGTTTTTATTAAACAAAAATTTCAAAAATTATGAAGCTCTTATTTTCCGTTGAAATAAGCTACAAAAATGTAATAAAAAAATGTAATTCTACTGAAATGTATTGGAAATGCTCATATCTCAATCCAATTAATTGTAAAACACTATATAAAATTATACATAAAAACAAACAAAATATAATTAATCAATTTTCTAAAAAAAAATATTTAACAAAACTAAAAAGTCGTTAAGTTCTATTATTGTTCTTACTATTTCAAATTATGACTCACCTGACATCCTGTAGATGGATCCCCAAAAAATCCTTTGTACCTTTGCTTTTTACAATGGAAATCTGTTTCTGGTATTGACGAGTATGCTGGATAATCAATATGCGGTTTTCCACGTGTAGCTCCATATTTAAACGAGGGCGGTGGAAGCACGATGTTTTGTTTCAAACCAGCAGTATCATCTGGGTATTTAGAATTTTCTGGATTTGCAGTTACTGCTTCGTTGACGTCGGGCTGGGATAATGTAAACGTATCATCTTTAAGCGTATCATCGTTCTCTTGATTAATATGATAAGCGTATTCCTCGGGCTCTTTGACGTTAGATGTTATAACAGGTCTTTGAGGTATTTGCTTCTCTTCATCGACAACGCCTTCGTACTTATCTTCTGTATCGACGTCCTGCACAACTGGTACATAATATTGCACAATCTTGTTTTTGCTCTCAAGATTTGCATTTGGCAAACGCGTGAAATATTTTTGTTCATTTTTTACTTCGTATGGCTTGAAACGTTGCTGCGATTTTAAATGCACAATTTCTTTTTGCGGTTTCTGAGCTGAATCAAAGTGCATTTGTGTGACAATGTGTGTTTTTTCATAATTATCGTTATGTTTGGGATGATTTGTTAATGGCACCGATTGGGAATCTTGGTTGCGTCGTCCGGCGTTTAAAATGTCCAAAATTTCAACCAATGTCTTGATACTGCTGTCAAAATTCTCCTGATTGAGTTTCTCTGGTAAACGATTTGTTAAATGAAAACTTTTTATAATCTGATTGATGTTTATTAGATTTGTTGGCAGTTTATTATTATTTTGGACTGTAGGCTTGGTAGTCTGAACGGGTTTAGATAATCGGGGAAAGTCTGGACTGATGTAGCGATAGGATTCAAAATCTGCAGGAGAACTGTAATCCACAACTGCAACAGCATTTTTGTTAATATGGCCCACAGGTTGATTGTTCACATAATCCAACGACGGAGAAAAATTTGGCTGAATTGGTCCTCGTGAAAGTTTGTCTGCAGCTTTCACATTAAAATATTGTTTTTCACGTTCAGGTTCAACTACTGCATATACTTTAATTGGCCTTACAGTAGTGCTTCGAAATAAATGTTTATTGCTAACTTTATCGTAATTACTACGAGAATCGTAGTTTACTGGTACGTAATTGTGAGGTAATTTAGCACCAAAACGAATCGGCGTAAAATGATCGTTATCTGGTCCAGAATCTTTCGGATTATATTGAATGGATGGGACAAACTTGTGGTCCAATTTTTTCGGAGGATGCAAGTGTACGTTGTTTGTGACTTCACTTGCGGGATTCTCACGGTGAATCAAATAGTATTGCGGTTTTCTGTTGGGGGATTCGACGGCCACTTTTACTGGCTTATTGTATTCTTGGTTAACGCCGTTGTTTG
This sequence comes from Idris sp. 1 HC-2018, assembly GCA_022817325.1. Taxonomy (NCBI): domain Eukaryota; kingdom Metazoa; phylum Arthropoda; class Insecta; order Hymenoptera; family Scelionidae; genus Idris; species Idris sp. 1 HC-2018. The sequence continues at coordinate 5,964 of JABFPM010003389.1, read as the reverse complement.
CTACTGAGTACACCATATAAGGTATTAAACGTCGAAAACGCTCCTTAAATTCTTCCACATCAGATTCAGTTAAATCATCGTCTTCATCTAATGTTGTCTGATTTCCATTTAAGGATCCCGAAGCTGTTGTTACACGCCAGGACAATAACCCTGAAAAATGAACAATTTTTAAATATTAAAATCATTCGTAGAAAGAATTATTCAGAAGAGAGTAGACAGAATTAATTTACAATAACTTTGTACCCTATTTTGTATCTTTCAATTGTTATTATATTATAACAATTTAATTAGGTAGTTTTGAAAGTTTTAACATTCCGTTTTTTAATGTGGCCAATATACTTCCTTTTGCTTGAGTTTTAATATTATTTATTTCGGAATTTTCTATACAACTTAAATCTTAATAATTTAATAATTAAATAAATAAGTATTTCATAATATTGGAAATTTTTAAATGCAAACATCAATATTCCTAACAGTTTCATATTTTCAATTAAATTTTCAACCACCAAATAGTTTACTCCCTCAGAGACTTCGTAAACGCAAACTCTTGTACTTAAATTACTGCACACCCTCGTTCAAAATGTCAAATTCTTTAATATAAAATTATAAGCTATTATTTTCGAAATCGACTACTTTGTAATTTATATTTGAAATACGCAAAGTGACATTGGTATTTTCGTAATAATTAAACTAGCTGAAATCCTGACTTCACTGATTATTTAATAAAACTTACGCAGTTTGTAGTCAAAATAAAAACTAAAAATGTTCACATCATTTTTAAAAATTCATCGAATGAAAAGGTTTTTGTACATCGAATTTGATCTACAAAATTGCTTATAGAAAAACAATTATAAATTGAATAATTTAATTAATACTTTTTAAGTAGGTAAAATTGATTGCACATTAATAATAATAATAAAATATTATTTATATTAAGTAGAATAATGTTTTCATAAATAATAATTTAATTTTAAAACTCAAATCGTCCATGTTACTTCTGAGACTTCAAAGTACGCTCTTTTCTCAAATCTATTGCTTCAATTTCGCGTATAAATACACAAACCAGCAAATATTTTTTCATGTTCATATATTAGTAAGAATTATTTACTTATAATATTAATTCATGTTACATATCATTTTGCTTAAAACTCGTGTTTCGTAACATTACTGATTATATATAATAATAAATAAAATTCATCCAATATTGGCTTTGAATTACATTTCCAATACTATTTAATTAAAATAAAAATAAAACCCTGCCTCTGTCGTAATTTTTATTTTATTTTAAAAAATAATAATAATAATAAAAAATAGCTGGACGTAAAATACAAATAACAATCCATCAACCATATTAATATACAAATAAGTTGAATAATTGAAAAATGAATAGCAAAATATTTAAAAAGTGTTTTTCAGCATAAGCATGTCTAGCAACCACATGACATGCTAAAACTGACGTATGGATGACGGAACATAAGGCAGAGTGACGGACAGACGTAAAAAAATTTCAACAAATAATCAAAACAAAAAACGCAAACGGATTGCGAGACGGTATAGAGAGAATACAGAGAATTGACGGACGAGTGATGTCGAGATGGTTTTAGTGCGTACATCGTTGGTATTTCAACAAACGACTCACTCCACTTATATTTAAAACTGAGTGTTAATATATTTTTCTGCATACACATTACTTGTATATGTAATAATTATTTACTTGGAAAAAGTGTTTATAGATTCAGTAAAATTGGTTTTTCAAAACAAGGGGGAAAAGATTTTCCTGAAATTTAATTATAAACCATCTAGTAACTTTATGAACAAATTATATATAGACATGCATAAAAACACAAACTGAAAGGCAAAATAGTTTGTACATCTTTATTCCATCAGTCGGAATGATCGAGTTAAATGACCTCACTTCGCGAATATTTTCCTTCTAATTCCATTTTGTTTCTCGAATAAGGAAAAAGGATGTACAAAATTTCTGTTTGCCAGGATATATTTTCACCGTGGCTTTTTTGGTAAAAGCACTTAGCAAAGCATCTATTAAAGGCGTCGAATACGCACGAACAAAATTTTTTAATTCACATATATTAAACTTGTTGTTTGAAGCTTAGCCATTGAAATATTTGTACTGCAATTCAAACAATTTGTAATATCAAATTTAAAATAATAATTATTATTTATCAAAGATAAAAAATTATTTATCCAATTAAAAATATATAAAAATAATTACATTTCAAAGAGCGCTGAATAGTAGTTATTTTAAAATCACATCTGCAAATTACAATTACGGTTTTTTTCGTTGGCTTTTAAATTAATTTATAAAATTTGAATCTGAAACTAACATGCATTTATTTGAAATTCATTGCTGTTTTGTTCGGATAATATTACATATTTCAAATTCGTAAATTTGATGGATCAATATGGGTGCTCTCTGATTTAGCTATATCCCGCATCACTTTTATTATTGATTATCATTATCTACATTGTAATAAACATTTATAGGCACTATTTGTTATTATTTTATACTATAACAATGTAAATAGAATCTGTTGTCAAGAACAGTTGATCGAAACTATGCTCTCATAAAACAACTTCTATATCGAAATATAAAATTTCGATTCAAGATGTTAAACAGTTCAATAACTCGTCAAATAGTGTAGCAGTTTTGAAACTTTTTTATTTGGAGCTTCAAACTCCGAGGCAGAATTTAGAAGCGTTTAAATGTGTTAGAAACATCTCAAGGCAAAAAGTTATTTCCTTATGCTCAACTTGATTTAATTCTAAATTAGAGTAAAATTGTTGATTTCCATGAATGTGTGTAGCATCTCAACTCAGAATTGCTTCTACTTGACAGAACATTTAATTATTCAATACCATGAATCAAAATCTTAAATTTTCATTTCAAATCAAGGTTTTGAGAGTAATTAATTAATATTTTACTCATTTTAATTAGCATTTGCAACGGACATTTTTTCTGAACTTATTAGTAAAATATTATCCAAATTAGAATCAATCACATTTAAAAGTCGATCAAACACTCACCAAAAATAGTCACAGAAACGTATCAAGTTAAATTGAATCATCTTTCACTTGGAAAATTGTTATAAAATTGTGATGCTTGGTCTATATATACAAGTATTTATACTCTAGTAAGATCGTCGTTAGTCAACAACAAATTTTTATAAATGATTTAGCCTCGTTATATTGTAACAAAGTGGTTTCTTTCAAAAACATCAAAGAGACGGTCGGTTACATAAAAGAGCTGAGATTCACGGAGAAAGATGAAATAGGCACTTTACCAGAAATACAATTCGATTCTGCATGAAATGACTGTAGAATCAGCGAGCGTAACGTGAAACGCTGTTTTATTAATCTTGTCGTGGCTAAACGCGATTGAAAAACAGAGCCGCGAATTTATCACAAAGAAAACGTTGAATGATTAGTGTACTGTCTGCATTTTTGTCCTCTCAGGTTTTAAAGTCATTAGAAAATTTGTCATAACAATTCCTTATTTTCCCGACGATTGGTTCATGTCAACTAAAACATATTTGGATGACCGAACGATAAACAAAATTATCTACCAGAATCAATTCATCAATTGTGTTTCACACCAATGCACTTCTTCATTTTCCATTATTGTTTATGCTGTGTGCTTTGCCTGTAACCAATTTTTGCACTATTGCTTAACGTAGAAATCATTTTGTAGCTGTTTCAAAAATGTAATCTTTAAAAAGTTTTTTTGTCGTGAGTAAAATGTTGTCACTAGTGCCAGACGTCCGGCTGATTTTATTTTCCTCGATATTTTGGGGTTGATAAAAATATATAGCCATCTGGCATTTATCAAAATAGGTCGTAGATAACTACGGTAACAAAACAAAAGACGCAGCTTTTCCGCGGACCATCAGCTGATGCTAATAAAAAATAGCCACTGACCATTGGTCACACTATACAAAATCGCGAACCGTTACCGCAGTTGGCGCTAATGAAAAATAACTGCTGATCATAGATAGTTACGGTAGGAAAATTAAAACGCGATTTTTCTGGCCGTTGCTGACCGCTGGACCGTTAGATATTTGATCACATCACTTTTTCGCGGTTCATCTTGCGGGATGCGCATCGTTTGCGAATTGGATCGGTTTGTCTTTTGTGAATCGGATTGTTTATAGAGCAATTGTTTGCAGGACGTCTGAAAGATCGTATAGTCATTTTTAAAATTTTTTAATCATTTTTTAAATAAATTTTCGAATTCATTTTTTAAATTTGCTTCATGATTTTTATTTTTTTGACTTTTTCAAATTAATTTAAATTAATTTTTTAAACATTTTAATTTTGTTCAATTTCTAATTAATTTTTTTATGTTTTTAACAAATATTTTTCTTACATAAATTTTTAACTTAACTTTTGAATTAAGTTTTTTTAATTTGCGTTTTTGTTTCTTTAATTTTAACTTTCTTTCTTTAACTTTTGGAGAACTTACTCAAAAGTTTGTTTTCAAACTTTTCAAACAATTTTTCATACAATTTTTAAAAATTTGTTACAAAATTTTAAAAAACAGACTACAGTTGTTAATTGTGAACAAGTTTTTTTTAAGTTATTTTATTTTCAATTAATTGAATTAACTTAATATAATAAATATTAAAATGCGATTTTGTCTTGAAATTTATTTATAATATTCACTTTGCTTATAACTTTCTGACTAAAATTTTACTGAATTAATAAACATTGAAATATGCACGTTGCAATTGAAAACATGAAAATTCACATCCTCGGGGTTTAATGGTAATAGCTGAATCGCATTTTCTGTAGTATTTTTTATCGCAAATATTTGATAATTATGCTCTCCAAGTTTTTGTCGATCGTATAAACGCGGCGCTTGTTATGTTCAATGAATATAAATGTAGTTCGAATATGTTTAATTACGCTTGTAGATACAAAATTTCCAACTGCGTGGCTTCAACAGGCGAGCTTACTCAACGATTATTGTTAATATACCAATTATTTCATTTGCATCCACCAAACCGTTAACATGATCTATAAATGTTTTTATGCTTATAAACTGTGATATTGTTTGTACCTTTGCTTTGTTGTACAATTGTACTATTAATTTTAAATAAACACATTTTAGATTTTAGTTAAAAAAATGTATTGACTATCAAGTTTTTTCTTTGAATAAATTTTTGAACGGAATCCTCTAAAAATAAATTTTCAATTATCTTGAACTAGATTTTGCATCAAACAAAACACTTTTGTAAGCAGAGTTGAGATTAAAAATGAAAAAAAAGAAAAATATTTCAAAAGCGGAAACATTTATGTCTACAATTAATTGTAAATTAATTCCTTTTTGTCGACAGTTGGCTTTTTTGCAGATAAAATTGTAAATAGAAAGTTCTCTCGCAATGAGATGAAAAGAAGTGAACAAAAAGTTGTTCGACTGGCATGCTGTTTGATTGTATGAAACAAAACTGGAGTGAGACTAGGGTTAACGTATGACTGAGAGCGAGTGAATTTCAGAAAGAAGAATGTTGCTCGCGAACACAATGTAATTTGTCTGCTAATCACAATGAACTATTCCGCGCATGCTGGGCTTATGCACGTAGTTGCGCACAAATTGTGAGCGTCTGAATCTAAAAAATGCAGATGCACGCGTAGGTCGATTTACTAGAAGCGAATTCAATTTGTATCTCGCAACTAACGAAGGCTGTATTTTAGAATAGTCGTCGGGGCTGATACGATTCGTGAGAATGATACATGGTCATCGTATTTCGTTGTCCAAAGCTTCGTGAAAAATTGTATTACATGGTCTGCGTATACCGATTCGTAACTAGATTATTGTACACACATACGTACAGCCACGACAAACGAGTTTCTGATTGGGCCAACGGCGTATGAAAAAATGCTGCAGACAATTCGGTTATTTTGTCTGCAATTGTGATTTATTCCTAACTAACGATATTCGACATT
>JABFPM010003388.1:0-14467 GCA_022817325.1 Idris sp. 1 HC-2018 | reverse complement strand
AGAACGTGTCAAAATTTGAAAATAATTAGTACCAACATATTTTTTATTTATAGTCAATTTCATACTGTACACATTCCAGACTCTGCTTATAAATAATAATTTATAAACGTCGAATATTAGTGAGAAGATTGTTAGCTTATTAAATGCTTTATTATTTGATATAATAATAGTAATAATGTTAACTTTTTACACTAATTAATAAACAAAACATTGAATTCATTTGGAATCTAAAATGTACGCCTCTTGGCGGATTTTCTACCTTAATTTAAATTTTTCTGATTATTAATTTTTTGCCACACGACTGAATTTAAAAAATATGTACACTACGCAGCTCAAAAATTCATCAATAAATTTAATATTCATGTATATGAAGTTTTTTTCATATACAAAATATATTAATTTTAAAGTACATTATAGCCTCAAAATAGGTATCTGATGGAGAAATCATTATTAATTTTCATAAAATTTCTTAAATTTTAGATACACATATTAAAAATGAAACTCAACTGTATATTTAAAGTATATTATAATTATCAACATTTTTGACAATATATGTAGAATTTTTCATATAAAGATTAATTTTGACGACATACTTTATATTTTATTCAAAGATAACTGTAAAATAAATTTAATCATAAAATGAAATTTGGGAAAAATCTGAATGAAATATTGCAAAATACATTTTGTATCGTCAAAACTTTTGCATAGTTACACAATATTCAAGATAAAATGTATGACAGATATTTTCTCAGATTGTAGCGTTTCACATTGTACCGTCGTCGCATTATGAGAAGCAGGATATACGACGTAAAGCACTGAACCATGCTTTAACCACAAATGATCCATAATTGAACCGCGTGTAGTAATCGCGGATTCGCGTTACTAGGCCATGCAATCGAGCTAGCTCAAATTCAAGTAACTGATGCGCAGAAAATGAGTAGCATCACATTCCACCTAGAACACTGTAACATACCTCAAAACCCGTGCCGTTTACATGGCAAACAGCTAAACCTGGTTTGTAGCGATGCCTCCAGTTGTTGGTGACGATTTGTATAAACATTTTTTTGCTCAATGTGTTAGATATTTTCACGTGATATTATTAAATAGTTGTTATTTTTAGATTGAATTTTTTATACTAATTTTATTTAGATTGCAATATTTTTTTTATATTTGAAATTTAATGATATTTCAAAACTTTATGCTAAAATTGCTGTACTTCGTAATGAATAAATTTAGTCAACTGGTTAACTGAACTATTGTATAATGTTGTACATTATATAATGTTATATATTATATAATCAAATTATATTATTAATAGCACATGGTTCCCTCGAGTTTTAGTATAATGCAATTTCAATGCCAGATTAAAAAGAAGTTGAATTTAATTTAAGTATATGGCTCTTTAAAAAATTGAACTAAAAACTAAGTATGGTGGTTATTTGATTAATTTTGTAGAAACTATGAAACGCACCTATTTAATTAGCAAAATTGAGATAATGAGAATATAGTCAGTTACATCGTTTACCGCCCATTTTCTACTTTATTAGTATTATGAATATCTCGTGATATTACGTTATTGCATTACAAAGAAAAAAGTATTAAATAGAAAAGCTTGATAAATTTTTGCAAAAAAACATATCATTTAAATTCAAATTTTTTTCATGTTTAAATTATTTAAAACAATTTTTTGCCTTACGTAAAGAAATCGTATGTTTTTAAGTATAATTAATGAAAGTTATTTTAATTAATTAAAATTTATTTATATTACAAAATTATTGTTTATGGAAATTAATTACTCAGTACTGAAATAATACTATATGACTTAAATTTAAACTTTTTAATGAAAATATGTAGAAAAAATTGTTATTAAAATTTGTTCTTTTATTTCATATATGTTTCAATATTACAAATTTACTCATCGACATGCATTTTCAATGAAGAATGCAAAATACATTAATCTCTCATAATACATGAATAAATAAACTAGAGCTTTACTATTTTGTTTCCGATTTAAACAATTTTCATACGTGGACAATCATTTGATAATAATCTTTTTTCTGCCCAACAATTATATACTTCCTACTATTATATACGACTAGAAAATTAAGTGGAAGTTAATCACTCAAACAAATTATCAGATGCTTGTAAATGTAATTATTTTTGCAATTTTAAAACCCATTCTTTTTAAATATATATATAACATACAAATTTATTTTAATTTATTTTTAAGTATGTCAAAATAAATAAATATATTTTAGTAACTTGTTACACGTGTTATAATTTCAGTTCTCCAAAAAAATGCTAAATAATAAATAGTATTAGTGGAAAAAAGTTGCCGAAAACAAGTTTCACTATTACTGTTCCCTAAATTATTTGTTGAAAAAACATTCTCAAAAAAGTTTCATCCACTTATAACTGCAGCTCAACAACAATATTAGCTAAATATAAAGAATTGTGATCGTGCATTTCTGTCTTTGAAGCTAATTTGAGCATTTTGGCGTTCCTTTTTGTTCCAGATAAAAAATCGTATGGCGGAAGAAGGAGTAGAACCACTCGAAGAAGACATCCCAAGTGAAGATATCATTGGTCGCGACTACTGCCGCTACAACATAAAACGCTTACAAAGTGGCCCGTGAAATCGACGAAGCAGAGCAAAAGGAAGATCGCTAAACAGACAACTTTGTAAAGAAACGTGTATTTTTACACGATATCACCTTTTTCTCTATGCTGTTTACTACAATAATTTCCGGTAACATTTTTAATACTTTTTTGTTTTCAAACAAGTCTTTGGACTGCCCTGTTTGTTTTTTTTACTGACAACTTTTCTATTTGTATATACACAATTTTTATAAACGTATACTCTTCTCGAAAACTGTTTTAACAATTTCAGATAACTTTGTAAAGAATAAAATAAAATAAAATTATTATTTTGTAAAATTCATTTTTTATCTAATAACATTTTACTTAAAATATCTGAAATATATTGTATAGTATTATTACACAAGAATGCATGCACTGTAAATGATGAAAATTAAAATATTAGAAAAATGTCTTGTATGAAATAGTAAAATGATTTTGATTTGAAATTTTTAACCAACAATTTATACCATTTAATAATTGATAATATTTTTTTGAGATAACATTTTGATCTCCTGTTTTATTAACTTTTTATGATACCGCATTTTGTAAATGTTTAAGATATTTCAAAAACTCGATCTCTTTTACAATAAAACCAGGTTTTAAGGAAATTATTTAAATAAATTTGATGTCTGTGTAAAAGTTTGTAAATACAAATTCAAGAAAATCGGAAAACGCGCACATTTTAATAAAAGACCACCGTGGTCTTTCTAAAAAGAGACCAAACTATTTGTATAAACATTCATAAAATAAGAAAAATTACCTCTCGATGTTCATTTATACTTGACAAACACACAATACCGTTTTAATATCACATTCAATTTGAAAAACCACTGAAATCGACTAACAGATCACTAAAGAAATAAAATCACGTAAAATTCTTTCATTTCGATTCAGAAAGTAACCTTCTATTTCTATTCTAATTTCGTCTAAAAACGAATTCAATTTCTTTAAAACGGTATTGTGCGTCGATTTGACATCGTCTCAGTCAATAATGACTTGCCAAACTTGAAAACCGCGGTGAAATTCTTAATGTGATTTTAAGATAAACGAAACGTGAAAAAAAAGAAAATTAAAACGGGTGAAGAAAGCGAGAGGTGTACAAAAAAAACGCGACAAAAAATTAATACAAGTGGAAATGAGAGGCTGAGAAATTGAGAGAATGAAATCAAAAAAACGTGTGCATGTGTGAGTGTGCATACTTGCTTATGCACGTTCTCTTGTTCGTGATACACTTGGGACGTAGCTATGAAACGCCGCATTTTAGCGGTACATATTCATACGGCGTGGAGCTTAATTCCAAGTTAGAGTGCACAAATGTGCAACATAGAGAGTAAATTTAGATGCATTTTCTTATTTTCACATGTAAAAATGTACAAGACTTAATATTTCACAAGCAAGAACGATGGAGAAATTAATGTTTTCTAATCGCAGTGTATAAAATGTAAAAGACAACACGAGATGAAAAATTGTTTTCTGATATTATGTGTAGGTAGAAGGAAAAAGTATTTTGTATAATTTATGATACAAATTTTCTATGAAAAATGAGAGAAAAATAGAGAGAAAAGAAGTGTGACATGAATGAATTATTTTATTAATAATACAAAATTAATTAATAATGAAATTTAATTTACAACAATTCAATTTTATAATAAATGAATTACAATTTTAGTTTGTATTATTTATATTTGGATAGTTATAATAATTTATGGCTTGATTGTAGATGATACAAATAATAATATTTCACTTCGGAAATAATGTCAAGATAGAAAATAATTTTTCATCTCAAAAATATAAAAGAATAAGAGAGTAATTTTTTGACCTCGCTGTGAAGAAATAGAACAAAAATGAACTCTGCTGTTGAAAATTGCATTGCTTTATAGTGGTCAAAAATTTGTTCTCACCACAAAATGTAAAAATTTAGACACATAGAGAGAGATAAATTGTTGCAACGGAGAATCCTACAAATTTTGAATATCTTAATCGTTTGGTTTATTATTCAGAATGATGGAACAAAACTATTACAAATATAAGAAAAAAGATAATTGAATTTCTCATTTATCGAGTATTGTTTTTAATGTTGAATGAAACTGTGTAATATTTTACATAATGTTTAAGAAAATGTGTACAGTAGTGAGTAAATGTATATGTTTGAAAATATTTCATCGTCTGGTATAAAAATGTTATTGAAAGATTGTATAATGCGATAATTCGACGATTGTAATAAATAAAAACAGTTTTACTGAATAAAACTTGTTTCTATTCAAAGCACATTTTTGTCTTTATTTTTCTTCAAAAATCTATTCAAGAAAACAATTTAGCAATTATTAAGTATTTAATTTAAATCAATTATTAATTTCTATTCATTTTAATTTTCAATTACGAATTCTTGACAATTTTCAATTTAATTATTTCCAAGAATTTATTGGGTTTTACTTCAGTTGATATAATGTTGAAAACTACTGCTGTTAGAACAATAACTGATCATAACTGTCTAACGTAATTGTCTGACTATACAGTTAGTCCATCTACTTAAAGCGGAAATATCATAAATATATCTCAATAATTTAGAACAGGAGGTATAAGAAACATTATTTTGCAACAGAAAATATTTATAAGAAATTGAATACAAAAATAAATCTTTTAAGAACAATAGAAAAGAAATGAATTTTTGCTATCAAATTTTCTAAGAAAACCTTATTAAAAAACAATTTTTTAAAAAATCTAACCATGCAAAAATGAGAAACGATAAGAACGCTATCTTATAATTTTTTGATCAAAAAAAGTCTTGCTCGCTTTTCCCTTAAATTGGTTTTTTTTTCAAATTCTTATAAATTGACTTTAATGAAAAGAAAATCGTTTTTAAATATACAAGGTAAGTGCAATAAAATGCAAAATGGTTTGAAGTATTTTGATTTTTTTTTCTTTAATTACAGAGAAACTCATAAGGAACAATAATTTTGTATTGAACATATTTAAAAACATCAATGGTAAGGTATATTGATAATAATATAAAAAAAAACCAGATGTAACTAATATCGTAATCGATTTATTAGGTTGCACCAGTTATCCCTACGTCACACGCGCTATGAGCAGTTTGCCGCAGATTTTCTAATTTTGACCATAATATATTAAATATTAATTAAAATTCAATAAAAATTATATGCAAATTCACTTTTTACCTTCAGTTTTCATAAGTCATACGTTTTATATCAAATAATTTTAATGCTATAGAAAAAAACTAATTTATATAACAGCAAGCGTCACTAGCGTGAGCAAAATGTTCATCGCGCATTTATTTAGGTATATCAATTTTCACTGTCGGGTGAATAATAATGGCTTTCTAGATTACCGACGCTTATTCAAATAAAGCAAATAACATGATATATTTGTGATATTTAGCCATTAACCCAAACAAAAAATACAAAAAGACATTATACTTTATTAAAATTAGTCATTTATTTTTATAAACAGTGCCATTTGCACATTTTTTAGGCATATAGAAGTGGCAGTAATTTGCTCTCGAACATGCATCATTTATGGAAATTTTGCGTGTGTGACGTAGGGTTATCATCATCATCATCATCATCATCATCATCATCATCATCAATTTTCATACAAAATGATCAATTCGAATTGTACAATTCATTATTTTTTATTTTATTCATTTATTGCTAGTATATTATATAATTCAATATCATTTAGAAAAAACAAGAAAGTAAAAAAATATTTTTTAAGCAATTTAATTTTATTCTTAAAGTTTCAAAATGATCAAATATTAATTTTTACGAAAAGAAAATATGTTTTCTGTCCTGATTTTAATTAATTAATTTGGTCTTTTTAACAGTAGAATGTATTCTATCTTGATAATTAATTTAATCACTCCTCTCTTCCCTTTATTACCTTTTTGATTATTCACCCTTATTATTATCTTCATTTTCAGATAATTCGCATTATTCATAAGTTCTGTGCTTCAATTTGATACATTAGATCCATTTTTTTTTATTTTCGAATAGGAATATAATTCATATAATTAAAATAAAAGTTTCATGACTACATCAGGATATATTTACATGGTATTTTAACCATGTCACTTTACCCTCCCATTTACTATGTCACTTTACCCCGATTTGACAATACCATCAAAAAATTAATGTAAACTTTTATTTCGTCGACAGTATATGGTTATTATTATTGATTTCTCGTTGACACATCGTAGGTGGATGAACCCAAAATCGTTTCTAAAAAAAGATATAAGATTCACTTAAATATTACATTATTCATAATGACCAATTCTTATAAAACGGTAAAAAAGGTTACATTAAATTTAATTTGTTCAAAAAAGTAATTACATTTTTCGGTTAATCAAAAAAACTTTATAAATTACCTGTTTTCCTTACGAACAACGGTTTCAAATTTAAATTTAACTGATAATAACTCTATAAATAATCAAAACCCTTACCATGTCACTTTATATGACTCTCCTCTAAACAATTTCTTGTAATAATTAAGGTAATTTTACAGATCGTTCGGCAATTTTACAAATTATTCTGGAATTTTGCAATACAGTGCGACGTATAACATAGATATTAAAGAACTAAATTTATATAACAAAAAGTGTTTTTAGGATTATAAGTTATTATTATTTGAATTCCATGATTTGAGTTTTGATTAATTATATATGAATTATGAATGGTTAATGTTTTCGCAAAAATAAAAGTCTGTAAAGTTTTTTAAATTAATAAAAACCTTATGAAGTATTTACAACGAATATTTCAAATAAAGAAAATAATTTATTTAAAATTCTTGAATTTAGTACTTATACTTATCAGTTGCATTCATCACCCTCAATAATACAGAAATTTTCATGTATAAATCAGTCTCATAAAATAAAAATTTTAAATTTAAAAAAAAAGTTTAAATTTAAATTAGCAAAGTTCAACTCTTAGCTTTCTAGAGATAATCATTTATAGTGCAATTAAATAATTTAACATTACTACTGACTGGTAGAAACATTTTACGTAGTCAAAATCGAGCATAAGAATTTATGTGCACACAAGATTATCAGTAATTATGGTTTCTTCATAATTGGTAAGCAAACTTTCAGGTGAAAAAAATTATAATTTATACTTTAAGCATGTTTGCCGAAGCATCTTAGGAGATCAAAAAAAGTCTAGTCTACTTAAATAATAATCAAATGTTTTAAAAATTACAAATTTAAGATTTAAAAAAAACAATGTATTAAAAATGTAGATTTTAAAGTTGAAGAAGAACTACTTAAATCTTAAAATAAAAAAAAAACAATATTTTAAAAATTTGATTTTTAGAATGTAAAAAAAGCAATTTTTTAACTCAATGTTCATGATTGAATAATTGATATATCAAGTCACTAAACGGGGAGTAGCAGTTTTAATTATTTTTATTCATCGTGCTCATTCACAAACACCATCGATTAGAACTGCGCCTGGAATTTTAATCATACTTGATTAGACATTGTTTGTTGAAGTGATAAATGGTAATAATGAGCTGATCGAAATGGGAACTGCTCATAGATTGTAGAAACGAATCAATCATACGTAGATAACTTTTGTTATACAAGAAAAAACTGAAAATAAAAAATAGCCTATATCAATACACATGCTTTACGAACATCCGATAGCCAGCATCAAAATGTTTGCGAGCACCTCGTAAATATTATTTGGAATTTGCGTTTACCGCGGACCGGTTGTGACAAATTTGCATGCAGAATTAACATTGTTCCGGTGCGTCCGGAAGCTTTTTTCATCCGGATTGTAAATTACTCCGGAAAACGATTTTACGGATCATTTTCCCTTTTATAAATGCCCGCATAACGTTTCGAAGATAAAATTATTCAAATTGTATAATGGATGACGGTTTCTTTTTTTAGCAGCTATATTGCTTTGTTAAATTAAGATGGCAATTTAACTTTTTTGTTTAACTTTGAAAAAAGTTGTTTTCACTTTGCGTTGATATAATGAAGTAATTTTGAGGAATAAAATAATAATGTCTCATAAATAAAATTCCGTTGATTATTTAAATTTATCAAGATGCAAAGCCAAACTGAAAGCTCCAAAAGTTGTAAAAAAGCTTTGGTAATGAAAAAACTTTTTAAATTAGTCTAACAATACATGCATTATAAATTCGAAACTACAAAATTTACAATAAAAGAGAACATGATGAATTTCAAATTAAAATGTAAGATTTTCATTTTTATTGCTCAGAACCTTTTCAGATAAATTAAGTTTATTTATATAAAATGAAAAGAATATGTAATCAGCAAATACTTTTAAATTTTTAATTTAATTCATAATTTCACATTTTTAGAATACAACATAAAATGAACTCAACATTTTAATGAAAAATATTTCTATTCGCAGATAAAAAATAATTTAAATAAATTAGTCATTGACCGCAGTATAATGTTCCGTATTTAATCTATATGCACAAATTACAGCCGTTACATAATCCTAATGCATAAATTTTCAAAGTTACCACTAAGCTTCTTTAAGTTGATTTTGAACTTACAGAAATTTCATAAATGAAACAGGGTTATTATTATCTTTTTATTGATACTAAATCAAAATTATAAGTTAAATGTTCAAATTATGATTCCCTCAATTTGCATAAAGCGTTTAGAAGTTTTATCACGGTATTAACGAATTTCTATAACATATTCAGAACTTATCCACATATGAGTTTGAACAGTTTGATGAAAAAAATTAACTTCTAAAAAAAGGTATTTTGTTGCATTATAATAATTTTTTTTTATTTTGCATTTAAAGTTAACGAAAAATCGCTAACTCGGCTATTGTGCGTTTCTATAAAGTTTAGAAGGGGGGTTTATAGAAAACTTGCTCTATAAATTCAAGCCGTCGCATCAAACTGGGATGATATTAAAACTCGTTGCGACGTTACGTGATTCTCAGAGCGTACAATGCGAAGTAATATACACGTTGTACTTTACTCAAAAGTTGGCCGACACTAAGTATCTGCACTCGTCAGCCCGATAAATCAGTGAAGTAATTAACGTCTATTTGCAATTTGCTCAGCTGAGTTATCGCCTGCCCAGTCTCGATGTTTTAATTAAATGTTTCAAGTTTCACGCGGAACAATGCAGTTTTTATTGCGGAAAAAGGGGGTAATAAAATTTTATGGGCTTGAATGTAATGTCTCTGCTGTGTAACACTCCGTAATTCATGTTTCTCAAAGTATTTACAATAATAACATAATGCTCACCTTTTTTTCTAACTATATTATACTGTAATGTCTATAAAATATATTCATTAAACAATTATTTACTACAAAATTTTACGTCAACTTTTAATTCTTTTTTTGTAAATTTTAATATTATTTACTTAAAAGTTTGTTATTCTTCTTTTTTTTGGAACCCTTAAAACTATAAAAGCTGGGAAAAAAGAAAATCTATTATACGAAACTGTTTGTACCATAAATATTTTATTCTCTTTTCTTATACAAATAAAATACTTATTCTTATCGGGTTATAAATCTCTGTATTTTTCACAACTTCGGAGTCAACGGTATTTTACATGGGATACTTAACAATGTACAAATGTTGTCTGGTAATCGACGAACAAAGTAATGCGTTTCATCAAATGGCTATGCATTCATCAATATAATCTATCTAACATTGAAATAAAAAAATCAGTCGACGCAATACGAGAACTCAAGTTGAGTCTTCAAACCTCGTAAACAATCTCTATACAAAAACTATTACATAACATGTACAACGCAGACAATTATGTGTAAAAACAACAAAAACCAACAAAATCAAATTTGGATAATGTATATATGATATCAAATCATGTTTAATATCATGGTAATACAAATAATATTCAATTTTGTTCAATCAGTAACTATTTATTATATGTTATTTAAACAGAATTTGAGCTAATCAAACAAAATGAATTGTTATTTTCATTTGCATTATCATTAAATAAAATAATTATCTCAATAATACAAACATTCGGTAATTGTAATTGTAGTAAAAATGTTACTTTTTAACTGCATTAATTAAGAGTCAAAAAAACTGATTCAACAAATTATATGCAATTATTTAATTCTTCCTTTCTCCTTTGATGGCACCCATTTCCTCTAACATCGATTGCAGGCCGTCGGGGACTCGTCCTCGATCTAATTCCAGACCCCATTGATGGTACTGTAAACATTAATTATCCATTCAAAAATAAATCCCAAGTCAAATATAATATTTAAATTTAAAATTCCATCATCCATAATTACTTTTTTTACTTCTAAAAGTTTTATTAAACATATTTTATAATAAATTCTATTAAACTTAATTGTGTATTTATCAAGATTAATATTTTTTTACTTTTAAAACTTTGTTATTAAGAATCTTTTATAATAGCTTTTAAACTTGAAAAAATGGTATTTTTATAATGAATTAGTTTACTCATTTCGAAATTGTTAAGGAAAACAAATCAGTCGCTCCACTTGTTTGCAATGTTATTATTTAATTATATCTTCTCATGTACAGACTGTGAAAAATAATTACACAAAGTGTTCCTTTTTTTGCATTTTACTGTATCTTCGTTTCAATTAATTTGTCCCTCAACTCTGCACATGTGAGAAACAAAATTGAATTTCTTTCAATCAGTTCTAACTTTTAAAACTCCTCGTCGTCTCTCTTCAGAAGCTGACATTCAGTTTCATAATGAGCAAATAAATACTTTTTATCGGCAAACTCCCACTAATGAATATCGACTCGCGGCGTGACAACTTGAGCGTAAAAATTGAGTCGGCGTATTTATCGAAAATATTGGAAACAAGTAAGCGAGTATACTGTCGCAGGCACAAGAAAATAAAATTAAAAACAAAAAAT
The DNA here is from genome assembly GCA_022817325.1 of Idris sp. 1 HC-2018. Classification (NCBI taxonomy): domain Eukaryota; kingdom Metazoa; phylum Arthropoda; class Insecta; order Hymenoptera; family Scelionidae; genus Idris; species Idris sp. 1 HC-2018. Next base: position 2,949 of record JABFPM010003388.1, on the reverse strand, counting down.
ATAGGAGAAAACAAATTATACCGTTTCAAGTTCTTTTCGCAGAGCAAGCACAGCCTTTTCTCTATCAGCGACTAACTCCTCCAGGTACTGGTATCGCAGCTTTTTACGAGCTCGGCACTCCCGCGCACTCTGCCGGCTGCGTTCTGCGAAACATAAAGAACACAAACACAGATATTAAAGAATATCTATTTCGATGAAGTCGTATATGACATACATGGGACTGGATTTAATGGCATCGTAGGTTACTTTGATTAAAATTTAGAATACAGCTTAAACTCTTCCTTTTTTGCTTCATTTTGTATACACAGTTAAAAATAATTCTACAAAGAACTTGAAAAGACAGTATATTCAAGAATTTTGTACAGTTTCCAGTTAAATTCAGTAAGTTAAGTTCAGTAAGGTTGACATTATTTATTAAACGTGATGATGAAAAAAAAGTTGCATTAGAAGTTGACGACAAAGTTCAAGCAAAATTTGTTAAATTAATTACAAAAGTGATCTCTTCCACAAATTTTAAACTCAATTTCTCTTCAACATTTTTTAAAGTCAAAGTTTCTAAATGCATCTAGAAGGTGTCAATATAATTTGCTATATTAAATTAATGTGCCAAAGAAACAAAAATGATTTACAAAAAAAGGATTACACAAATAGTACACTCAGACAAAAAATCGGTAACCTTTACTATAAAATTTTAGTTGGTTTTTTGTTCAACTTATCTCTAACTGAGTAATGTCAACTCGGCAATGTAGTAAAGTTAACCATACGTGACAGTTATTGTATTTGAATGTTGTAGAAGCGAAATTTTTGTTCGATACGTAACAGTAAATATATAGATGTTAAATCGAACAATAAAAATATTATTCTATTTTATGAATAAATCTTCAGTATATTAAAATGTATCAGTTATTATAATTCATGGTTATAAAATATCCATTACAAAGAATGATTTATATCTAATTTTAAACTATCACATCAGTGAAAAATTTTACTAAATTTTTCAACTGTTTTGATTTCAAATGTTTTGAGTAATATAAATCATTTTTTCAATCAATTCTACTACATAAATTGAGTTTACCATAAAACTGACTAGAAAATATAGTTAACGTGAATATAGTCACGTTAACTGATATTCTAATTGCAATTACTATATTTTCACTTGTATTAACTATAAATATCTCAACCATGAACATACAGTTAATTTAACAACGCGCTTTTTTTTTAGTGTAGCCTGTTCGAGATAACTATTTGCAAATTACATTGTCTCAACAAACTTTTTAATCATTTTAAATGTTGATACTGAAATATTTTTCTCAAAAATGAGAACAACAAATGTATGCTTGTTAAAACGATAAAAATTGACGTAAACTTGAATTTTTGAAAATAAATTCAAAGTAATCAGTACCGATGTCTTGAAGAAATAAAATATAATTTTTGACGAAACATCTCGTCAGTTAATTGGCGAAACTGAATTCATTCAAATTTATATACAATGTACAAACAGAATTAAATTCTGTATACATTTTAAAATCATTTTCAAGATTATTCTGCTCGGGCATTGTTTTTGTCACCTTTTCCTAGGAATAATTGTCAGTTATCATATCATATTCAGTCATACTTAATTTGAGTTGACTTAACTCAAAATATATATATAAAGGATTAACTCTCTGGGCAACTTAAGCAGCTCTAACTTAACCAAATTGGAATAATCCTCGGCCCCTTTATTCAAATCATGAATTTATCGCCAATGAGCACAATACACCGGAACTATTTTTGCACGAGTCGAAGAATTTCGGCAGGAGCCGAAAATGGAAATATCTTACGCCACTTCAGCATTGTAGTAAACCAACTTTACGATAGGAAGCTCAGTATTAAAACTCCCGTCCTTTCGAAACTTGTTTTACGTGCTCATAAAGCATCAACTGTGTACGCAGACGACAATTTGTAGGCAACTTTATGCGAAAAGGAAAGAGATCAAAGCAAAACAAAAGAGGACAAAAAATGCAAAAGGGGAGAGAGAGAGCTTGTTTGCATTTCCCGCAGTTGGGCTTAAATCATTAATGTGGCCGTTCGTAACTTCCGTACAAATAGACCCAAACGTGTCCTGACACATTACAATTTCACTGAAAATATGCTTCCGTTGTAATTGAAATCAACGGCTCGAGCAGTACTGACAACTTAAATGAATAATGCATATAACGCAGGTCAAATACTCGTTTATTTTGTTAAAAAGTCGTAACCACCAACCCTGCCTTTCTTTTTGCCCAATTTAAGATGTGCTGGAATCAGCATCGGAAACAAAAGTTTTTAGAATAAAATAAGAAAAAAGTTGACTGTTCATAAAGGTTTATTTTTATTAACTGACAAGTCCTTTGTATATGAGTTTTTGCCACATTTTTTTATTATGTGTGTTTACTTTAGATTGTTATACTCAACCACCTGTTACGCGAATTTGTCTAATACAAAAAGAACTTTTAAAAAATTTTTACGATTATTGCGATAATAATAATTCTTATAAATTTTGTTTTTTCAGTAAAATAACAAGATTAAAAGAAGAATTAATTTTAACACTAAACTTATACAGGTCCGCAGACATTTTGGAGCAGGTAATTCTGTTAATATCATCTTTAATATCCTTAATATCATCTTTTGTTTGTAAAAATATTGAATCCTAAAATCTCCAAAACTCTATTATGGTTATTTTTAGAGGTATATATCTTTTATTGCAGATCGCATAAAATGACTTCTAGGTAAAGAAAAGAAGTTTTTTAAAAAAAATTTCAACTTTCAAAAGATTTAAATTACGAATCAATTATTGACCAAAGATACACGCTGAAAATGAATTACTGATTATCAGAACTTGAAATACTGAATTTCAGAATTTTCTTGGAATTTTGAAAAATTTCTGAAATTCAGCAATTAAAATACTACTATTCAGAATTTCCATACTGA
>JABFPM010003387.1:0-14468 GCA_022817325.1 Idris sp. 1 HC-2018 | reverse complement strand
AAATTAAACTTTACCATGTGAAATAGTAATTCTTACCATTATGGCACTTGGCGTTTTTTTACCACGAAAAATGGTAAAATATGTCATTAAAAATAGCAAAATTTACTACTCTGTTTTCTCAGTGTAACCAACATCCAAAAGTTTCGCCTAAAAAAGGGAATACAATGCGAGCGGTTAATAATGATTTAAAACAAAAATAATCTGAAAATCAAAATGAAAAAGAACAAAATCGTCGAGGAAAGGATAAATCATTCCGAGCAACAAACAAAGTGTTTTATGATGCCATTTGTGAAGCACAAAAATACGGTAATTGAATCAAATTTAAATTTTTTGATTCAACTATGTTATAAGTATATTGCTGCTAAAGTAAATATATATTTCATTAGCATGATAGTAATTAATAAACATATGTTTATCACTGTAGTAATTTTGTTTTCTTTGCAATTTATAACTGAATATAAAAATAATTAAATCTCCGTTAATCGTCAATATTTTGGAAAACGGTTTTTTAATGATTGTGGTCAAACTGGATTCTATCCGAAGTAGTATCCAATATGACATCAATGCAGAATGTAAAAAAATACGCACATCTCTTAGTTTAAACGGTATAAATAATGTGTCGTTGGTTGAATTTAAAGAAGAATTTAATTGCCAACTTCCTATATCTGATATTAAAACTTTTGAAGAATTTGACAATGCATTAGCTGATACAGAGAATAAAAAAACATGTGTAAGTTTATTTTGTACAAAATGTTTTTATGAAACGAAAGTTTTTTTAATATTAAGACTAACATTTTAATGATATTGTAGATAAAAATCGTTAAAGCTTTAGTGTTCGGAGCAAAAAATGAAGCCGACGCAATTGATGTAATTCTTCCAGAATTCATGACAAAATCAGTTCAATTACAATATAGTGCAAAAGGTCGGATTATAAAGGGAAAGGGAAAGAAAAATTTCTCCATCACAAAGTTATGTGGACTCGTAACTGGTAATTAGAATTTCAACGTTTCATTATTTAAACAATTTGTAATTTATTCAGCCTTATTTGAATTGGATATATGATATAATATTTTTTTTTCAGACGTGCTCATTTCTCAATTAAACGTTAAAAAGGATGTTATAATAAATAAAATTAGCAAATGATTGTCCGGTGCACCCGATCGCGATGGATGTAGAAAAAATAGACAGGCCAATCCTCCAGAAAACCTTACCGAAGAAACTTTTCAAGAACCTTAATATAATATATGATTATAATTAAGTATTTTTTCAATAACATTTAATAGTTTATATATTAATTACTTATTTAATTAATTCTATTCTTTTTTTTCAATTCGAAACATTTTATCTTTCAAGTCACTTCTTGGGATTTATTGATAAAAAAAAGTGCACTATCATTCGATTTAACTTATTTAAAAATATTATATATTTCTTTTAAGCTAGGTGTCATTCAAGTATTAGTAGTATTTGTAAAGTACTTGTAAAAAAATAGGCTAGAAATATATTTTATGTAAAAATATGTGTGTAACATTTTTAATTAAGATTAAAAGATGCCCTCTCCAGTCCGAACATAAGAAAACGCAAGAAATTGCGTAACTCTCCGCCACCCTTTAGTTCTTACGTAATTCTTAAATGATCCTTAAAATACAACTATTGGTTCGAAGATGAAATGCCAGTACTGCGCCAATACAAACTGCCGACCATCGGCTATAAACTTTTTATTATACAAAAATGTTTTAACAAATAAGACATGAATCGAAAATAAATTTATATAATTTATCAAAATAATTTAAAATTATTCTTATGTGTAAATAAAAATGAAAAATTACAGTATAATTTAACATTTCAATATTATAAATAATAATTAAAGATTAAATATATAATTAACTTTTTTCAAATTTTCGATTCGTCAATATGACCTCCTTTGGCTTTTATAACCGCTTCACATAAACGAGGCATTCGATTTATTAATTTTTGCAACGTTTCTTCCTTTATTTCTCGCCATGCTTTCTGCAGTTCTTCAAAAAGTACGTTAGCATTTGATGGATTTTTAACTTTCACTTTTCTATCTAATTCATCCCAAAGAAGTTCTATTGGGTTAAGATCTGGACTTTGAGGTGGCCATTCCATACGATAAAGAATTCCCTTTTTTTGTTTCGAATCTAAATAACCTCGACACAACTTCGAAGAATGTTTGGGATCATTATCTTCTTGGAACACAAAATTTTTCCCAATGTTTCTTAGACCAGATGGAACAGCGTATCGAACTAGAATATTGTGATATCCTTCTTTAGTAAGGATGCCATCAATTTTTTTTAAATCACCCACTTTTTTGCCACCAAAACACCCCCATACCATTACTGAACCTCCTCCAAACTTCACTGTGGGCACAATACAATTTGCTGAACATTTTTCATTTGGACGTCGACGAACGTAAACTCGACGATGAGATCCAAAAATCTTACATTTAAATTCGTCGCTCCACAAAACATTTTCCCACTGTTGCATGGTCCAAATTCGATGAGTTTTAGCCCACTCTAATCTCTTTTTTTTATTTACAGTTCTAATAAATGGCTTTCTTACTGCTACACGACCATTTAGCCCAGCTTGTGTCAAACGTCTTTTTACGGTAGTTAATGATACGGGATTTGAAGCTCTAGACTTATTAACCTAATGAAAATATTTAATATTAATGAAAATTTATACATATATATATATATATATTAATCATTTAAAATTAAATTTTTAGGTACCTCTGCTGTTATATTAGAAGCAGTTAAGCGTCTGTTTCTTGTACATAACGTTGTAATGTACTGCTCTTCCCTTTTATTAGTCACTCGAGGTCTTCCTGAACGCTTCCGATCAGAAAATGTATTGGCAATTTCTTTGCGGCGACAAGCATTGACAGCACAACAAACAGATATTTTTCAGACAGATTCAATACAAACTGAATATATTTTCTTAATTGTACCGTATTATGTTTATTTTATATCATGTATTTATAATAATAACAATGGCATACAGATTACATTTAAAGTAATATCAAAACATCAAAATAATATAATACATTTAAAGGTAGAAATATTTATTTTTTAACCTTCATTATGAAAGTACTGTCATAAACAAAAATACTTTTAATTAAAAAAATATCTAAAATAATTTTTATAACAGTTATCATTAAATTATAAGTATGAATTGAAATGTTCACGAACTTTTGGCCTTTTATCATGGCATATTTCATTTTGACTCAATGTATAATAAATTTAAAAATAGCATAACTCAATGAAAATAAAACGGAAATACAAAATTCGAAGACTGCTATTTAAAGTAATGTATGTAGTGTCAATATCATAAGGTCTAATGATTAAAAAAAAATTTTTTACGATTTGGCTGTAATTTGAAAAAAAGTATATAATTAGCAAAAACACAACTTCATAAAGAATGCTATAACTACTAAAATAATTGTTTTCAGGAGTTCTAACTCCAATTGTTTGAAAGCTTATTAAATTTGCTTCAAAATTATTTTTCACTTGAAAATTTATATCACTTATAGACAAAGTTACGTTATCTCAAAGTTGAGCTATATTTTTTGTCATGTTCACGAACTTTTGGCCGGTAGTGTATTTATTCAAAAATGTGTCATGAGATTTACAGCTGAAAATCGATACTCTGTAGGTGAAGAATTGAACTTTAAAAAGAGTGTAGTTGCTTTTATAACGACAAACCGTTGCACCGTAGAGATTCAGAAGCATTAGTGACACATGTGGACATGACCCGGAATCAAATAGTTTCGTATATCGCAATATCTTTGATTTCTCTTGGGATCAAGTTGTGCATCAGGCATGAAAAAGCCCCGGATTTGGAGAAGACTCTCAATATCGGTTAAATCTTTGCCTGTTGTTTCAGCCAGAGCCTTTCTCTCAGACACCTCACGGTGATGTGCGCGTGCACGGTTTCCCTTCATTAATCAGCTAGACAGCACGAATGCAATTATCCGACAGTGATTAACTCTGTAAAGCCCGAGTTACGGAAACCGCAGTGCTATGAAGGAAGAAAATGAAAATGATACCCAACACGAGAAGTCAGTTAGAAGAAGAAGCGAGCTTGTACGCCTGGCTTCACTAAGTTCAAGCTGAGGTAACAGTTTCAGGATTATGTAGACTTTTGCCCTTCGAGCTTCAAAAACTAATTTAACACTTGGCGCCATTTCTTCTGCACCATCGACCCTCATTCACGTTAACGTCATTCACGTCTTATCCTTCCTGCTCGACAGCTAAAATTGAACAAATTCATTGACTGCAAACAGACAAATACCAAGGAGACCCAAAGGTAAAAGCAGATGGCAAAGCAACAAAACTTGCATGCTCAAAGATAAAGTGCTATACTTATTTCTTATCCCTTTTCTTGCATCATGCTCTACACTTTGCTTTTCGTTCTATACGTTTACATGGCGCTCGGTTGGAACGAATTACATGAATGAATTCAAAGCAATTTTCGAAAAGCTTGTCAATGGCCTGCTGCTTGATTTAAAAAAAAAAGTTTATTATAAAAGAAAACTTTGCATTACATTTTCGAATGCAAAACAGAAAATCGATCCAGTTTGTGGTACACAAACTTGAAGCCAAAATTATTTTTTACTTTTACAAATAATTTCGAAACTTTGTTGTGAGACTAAAGATGAAGCTGAAATGTGCCTTAAAAAGTGAAATTTCGTAACCAGAATGCATAACAATAAACGAATACAAATTGGTGCATTTCGTTGAAAAGTATTGTTGTGCGCGTAATATGTTTTCATATTGTTGAGACAAATCAATAACTGTACGATAAATTAAACACGATTTTGTCGATTTCGCTTTATCATTTCTTTATGAAAATTAATCGGACTCATAAACTACATATAATATCGAGTTATATTAATTATATGTTTTTGACTCATTATCGTTCAAAAAGAGGTGGTGCATTAATGCCTGATTTCGATATTTATAGTATTGCATTTTATTTGCATAATCGCTGCTTATGTGTTCATTGGTCCGATGTCCTTAATTGGTGATATTTTAGTATAGCGTTTGTTGTGAGAATCTCTGCACGCGGTTTCAATCGATATCCACGTTTTCATCATTGGACATGCAAAACAAAATTGTATTTCCTTTGATAACATTTTACAGACAAACAAACGAGAAAACACTAAACAGAAATGTTTATTATTCCAATAGGCTGTACATTAATCTGCACCAGTACTTAACTGTTCACAAAACAGCACACAAAAATATAACCAGCTTGTTTTGTTTCCAAACAGCAACTATCTTTTTCGATTTCCTTTTCCTTGCAATGCATCAACATTTTCTAAGAATTTTGTTCATCTGGTTCTCAATTCTCTGTATACTCTGAGGCATGTTTTCTTTGTTCCGTAGAGTGTATATTTGAGGACCGATCGAGGCAACGTAGATGAACAAATGGATAAAGACAAAGTCCTTTCTCAACAGAGAAGGGGTGGCTTACAAAATTACGAGGCCATTTGCCTTTCATTAACTCGACTCGCTGGATAAGAGGAAAGACACTTTCCTAAGCGGCCGATGCGCAATTCCAATTATCCTCTTTCCTACCTCCAACTTCTCAAACCATTACGCTTTTATCAGCTGAAATCGATGAAATAAGATAAACAGGGCTTTCACGTTAAGCCTGTTTGCAAATTATGAGCCGTCATTAGAATGCATTAAACATTTTTTACCTTTACGTTACCGCTTTTATATTTATATTGAATGGTTCCTCAATTAACCCTGAAAATTGTCTACAATTCATTCAACTTACTTTTATTTTACAACAAATTATTCATCTATTCAATCTAATGTCCTTTCAAAATTCTAATTCTTCTAAAATAAAGTTTGGTTAAGCGTATTATTTGATTGTACTTAATTATAAAATGTTGTCTTTATCTTTTGTAGAAAATTTGATTTGATATAGAGATCTGCAAGTTTGAATACAAAAAAAGAAAATAATCTCATATAATCTAAAATTGGATTCTCAGCTTGCGTATCTACAGAGTGGACTTGGTTTTGCATAAAATGAAAATTTCTTTGTTTTGGAGTTGTTTGTTAATTAAAGGCTCGTTTAAGCCTTATGCGCAGAAGAAGAAAATTATCTGCGTCAATGCGGGCACACAGAAACAGCCACGCAAATTTTGGTCTCAGCGATAATCTGGCCTTATCGTTTACCACAGTCAGGCAAAACTGTTAAGGATCGCGGACTTGATTATCTTGGACGGATAATTGAAGAAAGACTTACCAGGATCTAGAGAAGGGTGTGACCTCGTCAGTCTGCAAAGCTGCAGAGGTAGATAACGCGTGTCTGCTCTTGGGGGTGACTTCGGCGGCGGTGGAGTTGCGCTCAGAAAGCCACGCTGCAGTTCCCAACCGACTTCTTGTATTATCGAGGCTTTCCGGAAATATGGCGTTACCTCCCGCAGGTATTTCACTGTAACACAACACAAATGTTTAATATTATTAAGTGCTTGGCTTCATTATAGTTATTGCTCTTCATGAATGTTGCAAAACACTCAATAGAAATTGTTTCGCGAAATGTTCAAACATTAATTTGTGCTCTCTTTTTGTCACTTTTTTTGAGCTGTTTTTTTTTCTTTCTTTTAATTTTTGTTGTTATCACTATAAATTTTTTTTTATACAGAATAAACTGAATACAATGATTACAGAGTTACACAAGCAAAAGATATAATCATCGGCTTTATATTCGGCTGTTCTAAATGTTTATTCGCTCGAATAAAGGAAAACTGCGTGAAATTCTAACGACACTGTGAAAGCCAGGTGTATTTATTTGTTCGCTAGTTTGTACCCAAACATAAAATATTGGTGCCTGTATGTGTACGCATGTTCGCTCTGGCTTTGTGAGCGGATTCAGGAATGTAATATTCCGAGTTACGTGCTGCTTTTTGCTGCACCACAGTAAATGAAAGCAAATAAAAAAATCTTAACTGTAACAAATATGTATTACACATATGCATATATAGAAACTTGTACATATACAAATTGTCTCATAATAATTCTTTGAATAATTTATTTCTTCAGAAATACCAATTGTAACATACATTTCAATATGAAAATTGTTTGAGTTACAACTCGAAAGAAGTCAAATTCTCCTTTAAATGAAGAATGCTGGACAAATTCTTGGATCTGTAACGACAAAAAATGTTGATTTTTGCCTGCACAGAATTATATAGTATCGATTGTATGAATGTAAACACAAAACTTTGAAACAAAATAATATTTATCTAATCTTGTTCAATATCGATATACAAGCGATAAGAATCGAATCAAATCCGAAAGGCTATGAAGGTAAAACGGAAGAGGATATCGGGAATGAGAAACAAGGGTTTTGCAGCATGCGAAATGAGCGTATATCCTACTTCCCAGGTCGTAAAGGAAATCAAGTTGGATCGAGTATAGCCCTGCATAAGGTCATGGTGAAAATCGACGCTTAATATTGATTCAAAGGTAAGTCTTACTTTCAGTCAATAACGTCACGTGCGAAATTCTTTCAAATAAAAAACAATTTACTGATTAAAATAATTACCTCTGATAGATGAAGATCAATTACGTGTTTTTGAATAATAAATTTCGTTTTATTCAACCCAGTTAATATTAAACACTGCGAAATCAAAAGATTCTGACAAGTTTATGAATATTTTATTACTTTTATTTATGTCTTCTGTTGGTAGTGATTTTCGAACAATTGATGCAAATAAAGCAAAACGATAATAAAATAGACATAAAAGAGTAGCTTTTTAATAGAAATCAGTATGAGTGACTCTATTCAATGTCTAGTTTCAGTTTAATGCAAAGACCTTTCTCGTAAAGTTTGATCCACGATCGTAACTGCCAGGCATATTCAAATACACTGGACAGAAAAAAAGGCTACCTAGTTAAAATCAAAATTTAGGTCACTTTCAAGCCGTCGTAACTTCTGTAATTTTCATCGTAATTGAATATTTTTTTCAGATTAAAGCTTGAAGTCTCAACTTTTAGATGCATTTGCGAAAAAATAGAATTTTTTTTTTATGCAAATAGCTTGTAAACAACAAGAGTTTTAGGTACGAAAACTTTCCATGGGTGTATGGGAAAAATTTGCAGCACAACCTATGGTTTTCATGATGGTTTCTAAAATTTCATTTTTTCTTAACAAAATGAAAAAAAAGGTTTTCCATGAAAAATGGCCATTTTACGGCCAATTGAAATTTTCATTGCATTTTCGCATCTTTTTCATAGAGGGGCAAAACAAAGCCAGTCACTTTTGATCTAAAATAATTGGCTTTTTTACACTATGACTTTTGCGTCAAAATGGATTAATTATGACATGGTTTGTGTAGTAAAATGACAGAGTATTGGCAAGGCTATGGCAAAGTTATGGCAAACATTATCGAAAGATTTTGGCACTATTATAATGTCCTAGCGTCTAAAATTGCTTAAATGTATTTGTAATTCAATTATGAAAGAATGGTAATTCAATTCATTCATAATTAACAAAATAATAATAATAATAATAATAATAATAATAATAATAATAATAATAAAACGATTTCAGAAACTTGAAATATATTATCTTGATTTTATTAAAGGAATATTTAAACTAATAAGTCAACTGATTTAGCAATAACATCACAGATATTAAATCATTAAGCTTTCCTTCTCCAAAATGTCTTTTATATGAGCAAAAAAAGAAACACTTATCAGACCTATAAACTTCAGATCACTTAACCTTGACTCGATCGATTTACATTAGCGAATGTTGATTAATTTCAAAATTTTAACAATATAATACTACATTTTCAGCAGTACATGCTACAGTTACGTATTGTTAATTAGTAATGCCAACCACTAATAAACTTCATTTAGCTTTCAAGTGTAATTGCGTGCACGTGCGGTGATTCACTTATTTGCGTTGGTTTCAATTTCGTTCTCAGCTACGTCTACTCGGATGAAAGTGCATGTAATAATCAACTACAGTTATGTTTTAAAGTGCTACCGACGGATAAAATAATAATATATTAAATAAGTAATGATATCAGATTTTACAAAAAACAATTAACAAGTCTTAATCATTGTTGTATTTAAATGTAAAATTTGAAACTCGAACTTGTTCATTATACAATTTATAATATTATTTACAAGATTTGTAAATAAAATAAAATAAAATAAAACAGTTTAATACTGTTACTTTTAATCATATTGTGGTGTAAACAAAGTTTTAAGAAAATAACTGTCTCACTGTTTTCGTGTTTACTCTAATAAGCTAGTTTCTGTCAGACAATTTTTGAATAATGAATTGTGTCAATGTCTGCAAAGGAATTAAACAAGTTGAATTTTGGTGCTCTATGTGCATAACTTTTCACGTAACAAATAAAACATACACAGGAATAGAGACTTTTTTTAATTATTATCACATTAGTGCACTAGGAATATCAGCTCACAGTGATACTGTCGAGATATTAACGTTATGACGTGAGCATTATTAAAAGCCATATGTTATTTTCAATAATGATGAGACATTTTGCAAGCATTCAACTTTTCTCTTTGCGTTATTGAAATTCTCGAAATACTCATCAGCAGAACTTGGTTATCCGAGAAACTGCCCTGAAGGAAGTTCCGTGAAAGAATTCGATGGACCTCCGATGAGCAATCGGAAGACTCTATATACTAGAAAGTGCGATCGCAGCTATTTTATCAGAAAATCCCTCTGGTCTCGTAATCTCCCACTAACGCAACGCCTACGAGCATTGTTTCGATTTAATGATCTTCATTTTCGTTCTTCATTCTCGTTCTTAATCTGTATGTCAGATTAAGAACGTTAACGATGCCATTTCTTACTTTCTTTACAAATGCTTTCACGACTTCTTCAATAACTTATTAGAGCAGATTAGTTCACATTGAATCACTATTTTTTTAAATTGAATAAATATTAAGTTAATATTGGTTCATAATTAATTTATTAATCATTCAATTTAAGCATTATATTGACCAAATATTGATTTATTGTCTAAACAAGAATCATTAAAAGATTCACTCACAATTGAATGTAATTATTGTTAGATTAATATTGACTCATTATTGTCTCAAAATATCCAATTTGATACCCATTTAAATTAACCCAGTTATAAAAAACCCGATTCAAAATAACACGATTTTTAATATTTTAATAGTTTTTTTAAAGAATGTATTTGTGACATGATATTAAAGACAAATATTTGTAAAAATAACGATTCTATGACAAATATATTTGAAAAAATGTATATTAGAAAATCGGAAATTGGTGTGTGTGTGTGTGTGTGTGTGTGTGTTTTAGTGTCATCTACTTGATTTCAAGGTTTTTTCATTTTTTCGCTTTTTCACCTTTTTTATTTGAAGATTACGTCTTATAATTTACAATTGTGATTTATTTCTTTGAATTATACTATTATTTATTGTCAAATATTTATCTAATTGAATAATATAATTAGCTATTTGTATTTATTAATTTCGGTTAGTATATGTATTATAATTATTTATACCGGTCATGTTATCGGCTGTTAATAAAATGATATTTCATATTTGCATGATTAATGAAATATTGTTATTATTTTTCTAAAATTATCTTTTATATTTTAATTAAAACATGATTTTTCATTATATTTTATTAAAAAATATAATTTTATTATAAAACTACTTCGAATGTAACCATCTGTTGGCTTGTAATAATCCTTTAAATATCAGTTACTTATGAATAAAGCACAATTTTTGCACATTTTTGCACATTTTTTAATAAAATCGTTGAAAATTGCCTAAAATATAGAATTTCGTGTTATTTCGAATTGGGTTATTTTGAATTCGGGTTATTTTGAAAGCATACCATCCAATTTGTAATGAATTAATACATTTGTATATTTAATGCTGATCTATACATTATATTGTTTTATTTTTTGCATAAATGAGAATTTTTCAACGAGAATTTAAAAACGTAATTAGATGAGTATGCATATTTATATGTTGATGTATGAATGTATTGGTGAGGAGCTGTTGATTAAAGAATTCTTAGAAGAAGGATACTTGTACTTTGTCCGAGCTATGTGAACGAGGTGCACCAATTGTAATCGGAAATTTATTTCGTTGACTATTATTTATATTATTTTATCAGCATAAATAACCTCGGTATGCAGTATGATCTTAGAGTAAGTTTGAAATACCTTATAGATTTTATTTAAATTGTGTGTGCTGATTACAGTAAGAGGCTTTTGTGCTTATTATTTCCTACTGCGAGAAACAAGAACGGCTCCCTATCGAATTCATACTGAAGAGAAGGATGACCGTTTCTACAATCGAACTCCAACAAATGGATAAGATATATTAATTTATATTATTAGGCGTTAACACGTTATATGAATGACTTATTTGTTCACTATAACTGAGCGTACATCGCTTTATTTCTGATAACGAATATTTTATATATGTTGTACCAGATTACTGATCTTCTCTCTTTTTCTATACTGTATTTAAATTATTCCGATTGTTTGTATTGTTATTTTATGCAATGTATGGAAATGAATGCATGTAACTTATGAGATATATTTAACGAACTTCATAATTGTGATACTATTATTGACGAATTCTCAGCTTAGCAAGTAATCATAATCCACCGGTTAGCGTAGTTTTTTTTATTTTCAGTCTTTATAAATAAATCAAATTTATTACAAATGTATATTAAATGTATTATCTGAACAAGCCATATTAACAGAACAGTTTAATATGTAATCAGCGTTAGGTCAATGTAACATCGTTATCAAATCTCAATCGAATTCTCATGTTTATTCTCTTACGTATAAGGACCAGCACCAGAACCAGTACTGGGACTGGAGCCAGTACCGAAACTAGCACCGTTGCGAGCATCAGAACCGAGATCAGGACGAAAAGCCGGGATCAACTCCCGTGTTGGTGCCGGACCCAGCGTCGCTCCAGGTGGCTTTCTCAGTGTCAATAAGGTACCTACTGCGCATGTCTACGTGGCGTGTGTACCTACAGGCGGGCTGACATAGAACGTTTTTTCAACGAAATTTGACATAGAACTTTTGTCAACGACTTTTTGAGATATCATTTTGTTCGTAAGACACATCGAAATGTTCTCCGATAAGAGTATTAATAGTACATGTCTGTTTCAAAGCAATATAATTCATAAGGATAGGTCCTTTTGTGAGAGCATTATGAATTTAGATGCACACGTAGTACGTCCACACAAACTCTGGCATCAGTCGTATTATACGCCGGTATTCAGCTGGATTTATTTCTGCGCCAGCCTAGCTGTACGCTGCTGATTGCAACAATGTCAGGTTAGCTGTAACAGCGGCTTCTGCTTTGGAAACCAGAACTGTAGCTGATGGGGATGTATAGGACGTTTACATACCAGTCACGTAACCTTGCATCATTTGCTATGGGTTTCATACTGGCAATAACTCAGCACGGATATACCCCTTGCACATCCGTCCTCCTTGCTTGCCACCTTTCTGTATTGCACAGACACTTTCACAGTGCATTATAGGAAGAAGCGTTTTAATCCGAAACGTACAGAGGAAAGCGAAAAATCTATTGCCGCTAAAATACCTGGTCAAATTGGATTGATTCATGCTGCATCCGTGACGTGCTTTTATTTGAACTTTTTTTCCAACTCGATGATCAAAGGTATTGAAAAAATATATATTTTAATGTCATTTCCCTGTGACAAACAAATATAATATGTCGTATTCTTGCAGTTTAAATGTCAACTGTAATTAAATGATAGAATCAAGCGGAATAAAAATCAACAGCTTGTGCAAATTTGTAGAAAACAAACTAAATTCAATTGATTTTTTCTTATAACAGCCATAATTCTTAAACTATCTTTTAGAATGAAAGTTTTTAATATTTATTTTGCTTAAGTTTGTCTTAAGTTTAAGTACAAATATAAATAAAATATAAATGTATTATGCTTTAGACTCCATTTAACAGTAGTCTCCTTATGATGAATCAAGAAACTATGCAATTTTTTATTTTTTATTTATAGCTAAATGTAATTCACATAAATTCTTATTTTCAAATTTAATTTTACTACTGTTGCGGATGGAATTACGAAATCGCAATAAAAATTCACACTCATTTAAAGGCGAATCTACTAAATTTAAATCGAAATACAGTCTCTTAACTTTTATCTACAAAACGTCGCATTTTTATCCTGTATTGGCAAAAAATCAATCGGAATTTGCGTACTTATTTTTAAGTGTAACTATTTTTCAGTTTTATTATTCAAATCATGTTCACAGTAAGCATTTGTCCTTAATTTATTTAAATTACATATTGATTAAGATTTGTTTAAATATAATTGAATAATGTTTCGTTATTAACAGAATGAATTTTTGAAGTACAAAAAATCATTCTCAAGTAAAACAACAAATCTAAATCGAGTTTTTGTTTTTCGATCTGACTCTCATTCGAACTTGTGCAAGGTAATTTATTTTCCTAAAGCTTTATACAGTTCATTTACTTTTCAGCTCAATGTATCTTCATCATTTTCAATCACTTTTAATATACATTATAATCATAATTTAAATTTGTTTACCTCCAGACATTTATTAATGACACTTGGAGATATGCAGCAAGTGGATTTGGAAACATTTTTTTAAATTGGATATTGAAAATGTTAACATCTGTTTTGATTTTCAGAAATGTAATTGCAAATACACTTTGCAGAAGTTAATTATTCATATTTATTAATTAATAAACAAAATTCAGTAATTTTTTCTACGTGTACCAAATTAATCATGCATGTAGCACGTGGGTGTTAGATAACTTAACTTGTCAGATCGAGTTGCTGGAAATAAAACTATAAAAAAATATCGTTAATAAATTTGTGCACGTAACGCTTCAGACATGAATTACACAATGATTGCTTAATCAAATTAACGCTGAATTTATTAGATTGAAAAGATTTCTTCATTATGAAGTTGCAACGTGGCACACTGCAGCGATACATCTTACTTAGAGAGTTGTTATAGCGGATGTGCACGTCCAGTTTCGCTGCAATATTGACAGTAATACAATTTGCCAGCTTTAGTGTGTATGAATTTTGAATAAAAAATGTGAATGAAATCAATAACTATTCAAAAACTTGAAACTTTTTAAAATAATCTATTAGAAAAATGAAAAAAAAAATCCAACAGACTCACTGCGTTCAAATCACAAAAATACCACGAAAATTGCTTGTACAGATTCAATCGATATTTCGGTTCTCGAATGAAATATGACTCAACGTAAAAAATTGTCATGAGATAAAATAATCTAGAAATCGAGGTTGTGTTGCAAAGTGCATGGCAATTTAGCGTGTTCAATGTTTGAACTGTAAATGTCATGACAAGATTGTTACAAGTTATGATAATGCGGACATTTGAAGTGGCATGGTACTAC
>JABFPM010003386.1:0-14468 GCA_022817325.1 Idris sp. 1 HC-2018 | reverse complement strand
TCCCAGTTAGTTGCGTGATGAACACACATAATATTCCGAGAAACTAATGTCTGGTGTGGCTTTTCTGCCCGTGGTCTTATAGGCCCATTTATTATAAGTTAGGTATCATTGGATAGATTTTTTAAAACTATTTGATACGTATTTTTTCATTTTCCGATGTGATGTGTATTTCTAGAGATATGTGACCGTTTACAGACTCTTGGGACACCCTGTATAAATAAATGCCCATAACTTTGATAAATTTGAGTATTTTAATCTGAAACTTTGCAGAAAACTTCATCAAAGCCTAACCAACAACTTTGTCGCTGAAAGTTTGTTGAGTTCTAAAATTCCTTCAATACTTTTTTGCTTAGAAAATCTCAGTGCGCTTACTCGTGTTTCGATAAAATAAACAATTTATAATTAATATTATTTGCATTTATCGCCGATCGCATGTATTATGTGTATCATTTTTAGTAACTCAAAAACTATTTAGCTATAAAATTTCAAGAAAATCCGTCAATAAATACCCGAAATATTGTGAGTTGAAAATAATAAAGTAATTAAAATCGACAGATTAAAACAAGACATTTTTGTTGTTATTTTGAAAAATATTTGTTTAACAAAAAAAATTTAAATACAAAAAGATGCGCGTTTTGATGTTGAATATTTTAGTATAATTTAATTTTAAATTTGAGTAACTTTTAGTTTTTATAAGAATCCCACGATCTGTAAAATCGCCTCACGCGGTTTCGAGCACAGGGCGAGTTTTAACATCCAGGCGCTCAATTGTATTTATAAAAATAAAAAAAAAATTATTCCCCATTTATTTGATGCAAATGAATTTATTTGAGTACAATTTTATATTTTTTTTTCAAAATTCCCAAAAAAGTCAAATTTTAAATTTTTGTAACCTTTGAAGGTTATGAAGCAAATGGGCCAAAAATATAAAAAAATAGAAGAAATCAGAATGATTTAAATCTTC
Organism: Idris sp. 1 HC-2018; assembly: GCA_022817325.1. Lineage (NCBI taxonomy): Eukaryota > Metazoa > Arthropoda > Insecta > Hymenoptera > Scelionidae > Idris > Idris sp. 1 HC-2018. Next base: position 13,504 of record JABFPM010003386.1, on the reverse strand, counting down.
TGCCTATTAGGAATTTTAATGATACTGCACGACCTTTAGGTGTAAAAAAATAAGGCCGAAATTGTGAATTTCTTTTTATTTCGAAAAAAATTTTGATTTTTCACTTAGGCAGCAAAACAAAATTTCCGTGCCACCCTAATGTACGTAAGTGCTTCTCGCTTTTCTTATCTGTTTCTTCAAGTCTAAAACTTCATGCACATTAACATTTATTTAAAATATACGAACACTATGGGATAAACATGTAGATCTGTGGTAATACACTTAGTTTCAGTGTTTTTAGCACCAACACATAAATGCATAACGTTACTGACTAAAGGCTCATTTACAAGAAATGCACGCGCACATGACGCACGCATAATAATAATTGTAATTTAGATAAATTATTGCTATAAAATGATTGATAAATATTTTTCAAGAACAACTTATAATTAATCGTATCATTTCTCAGCAGTAATACAGCTAAATTATATTTGTACGTAATCGCTAAACCGGTTTACCGGCCCAAAATTGTCTCGGTAATTACCGATCGGTATAATTAAAATTTACCGGTATTTTCGATAAATTTTATAAAAATATTTTTAGTGAATATTCGCAAATTAAATGGAATGAAAAAAATTTAAAAAACCTTTTTTGTTATTATTTACTTGAATAATTCATTATTAAATTCATACTTGCTGTGTTTAGCTAGTTGGAACTGTAAATGAGTTTTAATGCTGTATCATTTGATGTCAAAAAAGAATATAGTTCTCGTCGTTATAAGTGCACAAACAAAATTATTTGAATTATTAGTATAAAATAATTATTTTCTAATGTAAAACATAAGGTACGTATTCTCTTAATTTTTTTAAATACATTACCTTCTTTTTCTTGTTTAAAATGACGTATTTCTCATTACTTCGTATTTAAAAATAAACGGTCGATTGATTAAACTGAAATTTTTCATTTATGAATATTTCTGTTTTATGTATCTAATTAAGTTATTTAAAAAATATTCGTTTGTTGACATTTATTTTTATTTCAACTTTATAATATTTTAATAAACTTATCAATTATATATCATTATTACAATACATAAATTATATATGTCATAATCAATATCTTGTTCGATTTTCAACGGTTTGAGTACCGTTTTTTTTCAACTGTACTCTGTTTCAGGTTAGCGTATTACCTTTTTGATTTTCAATTATGTATCTCTATCATTATTCGCTTTTGCTACAATAATCGCTGGATTCCACGTTCCCTTTTTATTTTGAACACTTACATTTTGTCCAATATTAACTTATCTAAATCTTTACATTTCTTATCATTATAATATTTTTTTAAATTCTGTTTCACTTTCATTTTTTCTCTTATCATTTCATTCTTCAACTTATTTTCCACTATAAAATCTGGCAAAATCCCACGTACGTTTTTCTCTGAAGCAATCGATTCGGAGACAGTGTATCATTTGTAAGGACTGTATTCATAAGCTCGATTAATACTAAATATGGATTTTTATGATCGTCGTAGGCCTTTTTCAAAGTTCGTTTCACTGTTTGTACATGTCTTTCGACCATACCATTACTCCTAGGGTAATATGGACTCGAAGTCACATGTCTGAAATTCCAGTTTTTTGCGAAATCATTAAAATCACTGCTTAACTGTGGCTCGTTATCTGACCTCAAGATTTTTGATATCCACCAGTGAACAAAACAATATTTTAGAGCTTTTATAGTGGCTGCAGACGATTCATTTGGCAGCGATATCACGTCGCAATATTTAGAAAAATAATCTACTACAATTGAGAAAACACCCTGGTTTAAATAAAATAAGTTTGCGCCCACGGCTTCCAAAGCTTCTTCTGGAATGTCACTAGGCTGGAGGCTTTCATTACTTTGACTTTTATAATATTTCAGACATGTTTTATAATTTGCAACTCTTTCCTGTATTTCTCTATTCATTCCTGGCCAAAAAACTAATTTTTTAGCCTGCGATTTTGTTTTTTTCATACCCAAGTGACAAAAATGCAATTTTTCAAAAATATTTGTTCTGAGTGACTTCGGTACTATCACACAATCATTTTTAAACAGAAGGCCTTCATACTCGTAAATCTGCTCGTAGTATGTATGATACGCCTTGATTTCGTTCGGTACATCTTTTATTTCACTCGGTCATTCATCTCGCGTATATTTTAACAATTTTTTCAATTCACTGTAATTTTAGGTTCATTTACACTTTCTGCACGTCTTTTATCGCTCATGACACTTTCGATATGTACATCTAAGATGTGTAACTTTTCGCTTATATCATCTTTTTCATATATCAAATGAGCTCGAGATAATGTGTCAGCGATCACAAGTTCCATACCTGGCTTATAAATGACTTTTGAATCAAATCTCTGAAGTCTCATAAGCATCTTTTGTAATCTATTTAAAATATCTGAAATATACTTTTTTATGATTGGAATAAGGGGCTTGTTATAACTTTCAACTATAAAAGGTTTGTCCAACACGTACTGTTGAAAACAATTGCATATAATTCTTTTTCAATTTGTACCCAATTTGTTTGTGGTTTTGTTAATGCTTTTGACGCAAAAGCCACGGGTTTATCAATTTGCAACAATACAGCTCTAACTCCCGTGCTGCTGACATCTACACTGATCACGCATTCAATTTCTGAGTATTAATACTGTAAAACTGGAGCTTAGATAATTTTTTGCTTTATTTTATTAAATGCTTCATCGTGTTCACGCGTCCATTCAACTTAGTATTTTTTTAAACAGATTTCTAAGCGGTTCTACATCGTTTGACAATTGTGGTATACATTTTGCTAATTACGTTGTCAATCCCACAAAACGTTGTGCACGTTTTATATCTTTCGGCTTTTCCATATCTGTCACAGCTTAAACCTTACTATGATCTGCTTGGATGCCATTTTCAGTGAACATGTACCCCAAAAATTTGACTGTTTTTACTCCAAACTGACATTTACTCGCGTTAAATTTTACTCCGTTTTTACGGGCTCTTATAAATACTTCCTCTAGTATTTTGTTATGCTCCACTTCATTTTCAGCCCAAATCTAAATGTCATCGAAAAGCACCGCAACGTTGTTTATACCCGTAAAAATTTCTGTATAATATTTGTGAAATATCTCTGGAGCTGTTTCGATTCCATACGCAAAAAATAGTAACGTCCAAACGGTGTTTGAAATGCGGTTTTCTTCGCGCTTTCTTCACCTAACTCAACTTGCCAAAAAACCTGAGATGAATCTAGTTTACTGAATATTTTTGCATTTTCCACTTTTCCGGAAATTTCTTTAAATGTTGGTAGTTTACAATTTTCGCATAATAAATACTCGTTAAGATACTGCGGGTCCAAACAAATGCGTAATGACTAGACTGCGGATTATATGCAAATGCATATTTTTGAATTTGCAAAAAAAAATTTTTTTTTCAGCATAAAAGTATGTTTCATCACTAGGAGATTTAAATTTTATAAGCATATTTTTTAAAAAAATGCATATTTGCATATTTTGCATATGTTTTGCATATTTTGCATATTTTTCAACAATTTTGTTAGTTTTGCTCATTTTAAATATTTTTAATAATTTAAATGATATTTAAAATATTTAGATACTTATGAATTCCATAATTGAAGTATAAATTCAATCCTAAAATGTGTATATTTTGAGTGTCGTAGTATAAGTGAATAGATAAAAATGTAAACATACATTTATTTTAATCCACAAAAATGAATCAGTTCAGTTGAAAACTTCGATTATTTCGGTTCGCATAGAAATTAATGAAGTATCAAAATGCCGAAAATTAGTAAAAAAAGAAGTGCACTAATATTGGATAAGTGTGATTGATAAGCAAAATTTAAGTTTCGATGTCAAGAATGCCTTTTGTAGTAAATGTGAAAAAACGGTAAGTATTTTAATCTTATTTTACTATAATGTAATACCATTAATTATTATTAATAATTTTTTCCGTGTTTCTGTTTGATAGATAACATTCGATAGAAAATCACAACTAGAACAACACGTAAAAACTAAAAATCACCAAAAACCCAAGCAACAAGTCGCTGAAACAGAAACTGATGAAAATGAGACAGGCAATGAATTTTATTACGACTTGTGCCAAGCAATGATTGCGGTCAAGCTACCATGGCGTGCACTGGACAACGATGTTTTCAGAAATTTGTTGAAGAAATATACCTCGGAAAATATTCCTAGTGAGTCTACATTAAGAAAAAATTATTTGCAACTTTGCTACGAAAACAAAATCAAGCAAATCCGAGAAGACATAGCAGATAATTATATTTGGGTGTCAGTAGATGAAACCACTGATGAAGTAGGGCGATATGTTGCAAATTTAATCATTGGGAAGTTAAGCGAAAATGAGCCAGGCAAGCCACATTTGCTTGCATGCCGTCAGCTCGAAAAAACCAACAATGTCACTATTTCTCGATTCGTACATGACAGCTTATTTTTACTTGATCCCCCTGTGAAACCAGAAAAAGTATTATTATTTTTGACAGACGGCGCAAAATATATGGTTAAAGCAGGTCAAAATGTAAAAAATTTTTATCCTAACATGATTCATCTTACTTGCTTGGCTCACGGTTTAAATAGAATCGCAGAAAATGTTCGTCTCCATTTTGTAAAAGTGAACGATTTGGTTGCAACAGTGAAAAAAATATTTGTGAAGGCCCCTCTGCGAGTTGAACAATATAAGGAAATTTTAAAAGATGTACCTTTACCACCTGAGCCGATTATAACAAGATGGGGTACATGGATTAGTGCTTCCTTATTCTATGCTGAAAATCTTGAAAAAATCAAAGAGGTATGAATATAGAAATATTTCATTGCAAAATTAAATCTATTTTATAATCAAATTTTAATTAATTAATAATTTTAGGTTATCAATGCGTTCAATGCTGAAGATGCTGCGAGTATTAAAAAAGCTCAAGAAATCTTGAATACGGATAAAACTCAGCTCAAAAATGACTTAACTTACATACAAGCGCATTTCGGTACACTTCCAGGTGCAATTGAATCTTTGGAGACAAGAGGCTTACCTCTACACGAATCATTAAAAATCGTTGCAGATATGAAAAATGCCCTCAAGAATATTCCGGAAAGATTCGGCAATCAAATCAATTCAAAATTTAACTCGGTTTTGAAAAATAATCCAGATTTTGAGGTCATTTCAACAATTAATCGGATTTTATCAGGAGAACATTTAGCTGGACCTCCAGAAATCGAAGACAAACTTCATAGTAAATTTAAGTATGCTCCAATAACATCTTGCGATGTAGAACGTTCATTTTCTGCATATAAACTTATTCTTACAGATAAACGCCATCATACTTTGGTAACAAATTTAGAAAAAATGTTAGTTATTTATTGTGAATTAAATTATGCAAATTGAAGGATTTATTATGAATTATTATTTAGAAAGATTGTTAATATTTATACGGTTAATCATTAACTATTTTGATGACAACGTTTATTATAAGAAATTTATTAATTACTGACAAACTCAATGACAATGTACAGTATAATAAAAAACTGAGTTCTATATCAAACTAAAATTACAGTGTATGTTTTTCCCCGTAATTGCACTATATATATGTCCATATATTTGTAAATACTTCGAAAAATAACATTTCATGTAGTAAACATTGTATTAGGGTATTTTATTCATAATTTATTAACGTTGGGAAAATGCATATTTTTTGCATATTTTTTGCATAAATATGTAAATTTGCATATGCTTGCATCGTTCAATTCAAAATTTGTTGAAACATATTTGTACAAAATTTCAGTTCAAAATATTAAAAAATAAAAAAGTTGCATATTATCCGCAGTCTACTCATAAGAAGTTCCCTTGATATTTACATTAGTACATTGGTTTAAATTTCCTGACAATTGTGATTGATTTAAGCATAATTGTATCTCTTCATTGTAAATTTGAAGATTTAAGATCGAAATGCTTCTAAATTGTTCCTCCGAATCAATGTTTGTTCCTAGTCTTGAATAGCTCTGATAAAGCTCATGCTTTTCGCTGAGAGATTTAGTTACATTAATAAAATTCTGCATACGCCTGATCACTCTTTTGTAAAAAGTGTGTTTGGATTCGAATCTCATAGTCCAAACTCGAATAAGTGGACCGTATTTCAATATCAATTCAGAATAGTGCATCATGTAGTGATGTTTAGGTCTCAGAGGTTTATCAGGTAACAGTTCTTGCTTTCTTGTAATGTAGTCAAGAATAATAGCTTGTAAGTAAGGCACACAGCTTTTGTCAATAGTTGGAGAAAATATTATTTCAACAATATCAATTAGGAGTAGTATGCATAACCATACGTCATCATTAGAATCTTTGATTTTATCAGCTATCAATGATGGAAAAAGTATTAAAAAATTGAAAACTTGAATCGCTCCACCAGTCAGTTTGTCAGCTGTAAATGAAACAGCGCAAGGCTTCACTATTAGAAATATTATTAAATTTGAAACACATTTCATATACTTTAGTGCTTGAATTTTAATAACCAGGTATTTGAAATCGATTTAATATATATTTTTATCATATTTCAAGTACCAGGTTATGAAATAAAACTTTCATAATTTTTGTCTGAAATTTCATAAACTTGTGCTTGAAAGTTAATACCTATCGATGTTTGTGATTGCGGCCTAAGGAATCAGTGCTACCTTGTGTAACGAACTTTAGCTTGACCGTCCGAGCATTAACATAACCTGTAGGTAACGTGTCGATCGCATGGACAAAAATTGAGATATCAGGACGTTTAAAATAAATGATTTATTGTTATAATTGCCATATTTGAATAAAAAGCGAATTCTGTCACCTAATATAATTGATATTTATTTCATTACAAGTAAGCAGGTTTTTTTCTTATGTTTTTTTCTAAGTATAATGTAAAAATTTTATTGTTTTTTAATGTTTTATTCAAGCATATATACGTTATACTAAAATTTTGTAGAAATTTTTGTTCAATATAATATTTCCATTCCTGTAAAGTTGCATTAAATTTATATTAAAGCCTACAATAATAATTATTTTATAAACTATATTTGATTATTATTTACAAATTCAGGTCTCCCAGCGGGTCCCTATTTTCTCTAAAAGTCTCTTTTTTTTAAACAAGGTCCCTAAAAGTCCCTTTTTTCAGCAAAAGTCCCTAATTTCCCTTTTTTTGAAAAATAGTCCCTAAATCCCCTTTTTTATTAAAAAAAAATAATTTTAATTATAAATTATAGTTTCAGTATGAAAAATCAGTTTGAATTTGATGTGACTTTAAATAAAAATTTAAATTAAAACTATTTATTACGTTTAAGTTTTTTCACTATTTTTTATTTTTTTTGAATTCTTATGTTGGTATACTTCTGATGCCATCTGTCGGTATAAACACATCGGTAATCTATTGTTTGTATGCACGATCAGTAGATCCAACCTTTTATTCGCCATGACCGTGGAGTTGTATGCTGTTAGTGTTATTTGTTTTGAATCTTTTCCTAGAAATCTGTTTCCCAGATTGCGACTTATGTGAAAGTAAATGTGAAAAAGTTGCTTTTAATCATAGATGTTTCTGACAAGAATTTCACTGTGAAAACGACAAATTTATGGTAATTAAATACTTATAATAATGTAAAGTTACATATTAATTTTTTCTCAATTGATAGATTAAATTATTTCACGTATGTTCTTATAAATATTTTAGAAGTATTCAAAATGGGGAAGTGTAAGAAAAACTGGGTGAAAAAACATGCTGATTCCCAAGCATACTGTTTTTTATGTTTAAAACATTTTAGTGTTGAAAAAGGGTTTGATCGGGTCAATCAGCATGCTTTAGAGAATAAAACACAAAGAAAATTATCAAAAACGGTATACATCTGATCAATTAAGGCTTGGCATACCATCTTCAAGAGCTGAACAAGCATCAAAAAACGCGATTGAAAGCACAGTTGATCCTCGTAAGTATCAATTTTTTAAGAACTTGAAAATTATAAATATAACTTCTTCACATAAACGTCGAAGTTTTTTTATTAACTTACTTTTTGTCTTTTTATTAAAAAAAAAAATTTTTGTTAAATCTTATATATCAGATATTGGACAACTCTTGACTCTTGAGAAATTTTAAAATGATGACAAATTAAAGTTCTAATTACTAATTTAAATATTATATATCACAGAATGAAATAAACAGAATTTGATATTTATACATATTAATATGACACTAATTATAAACGTTAAATTTTTAGCAACTTCAGGTACAATACACTTATATTCTACTGCAGACAGTGCAAGAAGAGCAGCACTGATTTGGACTATGAAATGTATTGTCTCCAATCATCCTTTTCTCACATGCGATGGTATTGGAAATGTTTTTCGTGCTATGTTCCCGGAGGAAAATGCTGTACCAAAGAATTTTAGCCTTTCACATACTAAAATATCATATTTGATAACTGAAGCGATTGAAATTAAGCGATTAGAAATGAAGTATTAAAGGATTTGAGTTCGAATTTGTTTACGCTGTTGTACGATGAAACTACGAATTCATCTCATCAAAAAGAGCTTTTAACAATGATTCAGTATTGGTCTGATACTAAAAGGATGATTGTTACTCATCATTTACGAACATTTTTTATGGGCCATGCAAGAGCAGAAGATTTGAAGAACAACAATAACATTGCAATTTCAGAAGCAAATCTGTCCCTTAAGAAACTACTTATGCTTGGTTCAGACGGTCCGAATGTAAACAAAAAAGTGGAAACTCTTGTTAATTTGGACATCTTGGAGCTGCGTTCGCTGAAACTTATCGATTTAGGCACATGCAACATTCATGTTTTGCACAATGCATATTTAAAGGGCTTGGAATAATTGGGAATGAATGCATCGGGTTTCATAACGTCAATTCACTTTTACTTTTCAAATTGGCCTGCTCGTTGGACAGATTTTAAGAGTTGTCAAGAAAAACATAAGCTATCTCTTTATAGATTCTTAAGACACGTCGATTCTCGATGGCTTACCATTGAACCTGCTGCCGTAAGAACTTTGGAACAAATGGCTGCTGTTGAAGAATATTTTTTTATCTTTCTACCAAAAAATAACCCTCAAGCGGTTAAAAGCAAAACGTATCAAGAAATCGTCGCTTATTTGAAGATCTCAACAATTAAAGCAGAGTTAAAATTTGTGATTTCCAGTGCTCGAATTTTTACAAAATACACAGGATTTTTTCAGAGAAATGAGCCACTCATACACTGATTGTATTCAGAACTGAGAAGTTTAGCTGAAACTCTCATTCACCGAGTTTGTAAGAAAGAATTTATTAAGAAACAAGGTTTCTCTAGCAGCGTTTTGAAAGATGAATTCCTTCTCTCATCAAAGGATTACTGACCAAAGCCGAAGAGACATCGTGGAAATTGCGAAAAATTTACCTGTTGATGTTTCAACTGATACTTTATTAGATGAGTGGATTTTACTGCAGAACGAAAAAGATATTATACCAGGTAATGGCACGAGAATCTATGTTTATTGGGCACAATTTTTTTATTTAAAAATGGAATCTGGTAAGCTCAAATACGAAAATGTTGCCAAAGTCGTCAAAGCAGCTTTCGCATTGTCGCACGGAAATGCTGATGTAGAGCGAGGCTTTTCTGATTCTGCTCTAACTTTAACCGATTCAAGAACATCGATGAATGAGCGTACATTAGATTCATTGCAAATGAATAAGAGTGTTTTGAAGACTTACGACAATAAACCTGAACTTGTTTCAATTACCAAAGAATTTTTGGAAATGGCTCGAGGGGCTCATTCGAGTTATAATTTGTATTTGGAGAGAAACAGGGAAGAAAATGAAAAAGAAAAACAAATGAAGGAAGATGAAGATAGAAAAGAAAACAAGACGAAGAAGCTCGAAAGAAACTAGATTCTGAAAAGAAATTTTTAGCTGAAGATGAAGTGAAATTAGCAGAAATGAAGAAGGAAGCTCAGGAACGAAAGAGAATAGCAGACACAACATTTAAAGTTGCAAATGAACATCTAAAAAAGGCTTGTGATAGTAAAAATTTTGAAGAAATTGCAGTTGCTCAACATATGTTAGAAGGTGCTGAAAAAGCAAGAAAAGAAGCTACTACCAAACAAAAAGAAGTGGATGTTTTACAATCCAGTATTGATAAGACGAAGTCCAAACTCATTTCATCTTTGGAGCCAAAAAGCAAGAAACGAAGAGCTAAGTAAAATGACGGATTTTTTTATTATTGTTGTGGTATTATTTGGCTGTGCAAATAATTTAATAAAGTTATATCTGATAATAAATTTTGTTAATTGTAATTCGTTCGTTCAAATAAATTAATTTATAAAAAACTCTTTCAAAGTTAATTTTTATTTTTTTTATGTCTTAAAAAACAGAAATATATAGTAAATTATGTTAGTAGTCAACATGAGTTTGCGTGATTCGATTTTTACTTATTAAATAGTCCCTTTTTTGGTCCCTTTTTGGTCCCTTTGAGTCCCTTCTTTTGTTTGAAAATTCCCTAAAGTCCCTACTTCATATGGAGAAGTTCCCTGGAAGCCCTGCGAATGTAACTGTTCTTATGTTTGAAATACGTGAAGATGAGTCACTTATGTTTCAACGATCGGACCCAGAGTTGAAGGAAATTATAGATATTTTGCGAAAGAAAGTGAAAGATAGAACGAAATTGAAAAAAAGGTTAGTTGAAGAATTTAGTTGGATAGACAGTATGTTGTATAAGGTGGAGGAAAAGGATGGCCGAATTTGCGAGCGTTATGTGCTACCTAAAGATATGCGAAAAAGTCATGTAATTCCATTTCATGATTTGATTAGTCATTATGACAAGACAGTTCATAGAATGCGGGAACATTTTTATTTTCTAAAGTTTAAACAATACGTGAGAGTTTACATCCGAAATTGTTTGGAGTGCATCCTATCGAATCAGAAAGCTGGAAAATAGGATAGAGAACTTCATCCTATTCTACCGGGTGAAAAACTGTTTTACGTAGTGCATGCAGACCATCTCGGACATTTTTGTTTTAACCTCAAAAGAGGATTACATATGTTTTCGTAATCACGGATACTTTGACTAAGTATGCATATGCGGTGGCGGTCAGAAATGTGAAAACGAAGACGACTGTAAAAAAGTTCAAATTGTAAACCAAAAACTTTGGAATTCATTATTTAAACTCCATAGTCAGTGAAGTAATCGAAAAAACTCTTTATGAAGCTTATTCAGGCTACCAATCTTATTTTATTGAAGATATGTTAGAACATGTTATGCGAGATAACCAAGAATACAAGCGACCTAAAAAAATACAGCGTGATGTCCGAGAAAGGATTATAAAACAACAAAAGCATTATAAAGATCGTTATGATATTTATCAATTAAAAATGTGAATTATAAATTAGGTGACATCGTTTTTATGAAAGGGAATCTAAGTTCGGCTGGCAAGTCTTTAAAGCTTAAACCTAGAAATGTAAGACGGTTAGTAATAGTCGGGATAGAACCGAGCGATACATATGGAGTAAAAAGATTGCACGATGATTTAACTGGCAAGCGGGTAACTACTGCTCATGAGAGCCAATTGAAAATTTGGTGTTGTGAAAAAGAAAGCGAAGAAATAGATTGTAAAGGCGAAGAAGAAATTAGTTATAAAGAGACAGATTCTGTTGTTAAAGATCAAGAAGAAAGTAGAAATGTATCTAAAAAAGTTGTATCCAACTTTTTGTATTTTGTTAAATAATTCTGAAATTTTGGAAGACTGAATTATTACAGAATGGCCGACTGTTAGCTATTGTGTCGAGAGGGCAATACTTAACTAAAAGTCGGAGTGTGTTTGGAGAGAGGAGAGATAGAGAGATATGAAGAGAGGACAGTGTGTAAGAGAAAGTCGTTAAAAGAAAAAGGATGCATGCTCCTCTGCGACTCGGCAGTTAGTTGCGTAAATCATAATTATTATTTTTTTTATTATTATAATAAATCTTCAATTATTTAATTAAGTATCTCTTTATTGAAATCCTGACAATATTTAAAAGGTTAGCTTGTGAAAAGCTAATACATTTTTTTAAATTTTATATCAGAACTGATTAGTTTAAACATTTTTAAGGATTTGTTATTGTAGACATCGTGAACGCTGAAAAGTCATCAAAATCCGTCCGTTCAAGACATAATGGGTTGATGAGAACATATATAAGCAAATTACAAAATAATTTGTTAAATAACATTTTTCACATAGGTAAGTTATTTAATGTTTTTTAGCTCTCAGTTTTTTCTGCAGGAGTTTCTCAGCCGTATTAAAAAAAAATTAATAAAAAATGGGCTTAAGTGAAAAATCAATTAAGTTAAAACTTTTTTCTTTCACAGTCTCAGCAAAAATAAATAATTATACTAAAAAGTTATAAAGGCAACAAAAAGGGTTCGAATCCAAAATATCAAATTTTTTAAAATTCTAAAGCTTATAATCACAAAAAAATACAATTCTACAAACAATTTAAGCAATACAATGTTTCATACATTAATTCATTTATATTTAAGGGTGTGTGCCCAAACAAAAATCTATGTTTCAACCCCTAACAAAACTTTTAAAACCATTATACAATGGACCAAACAAAGTATTTTTAATGTTTATAAAAATATCTACAATTTTAACAAAATAGGGTTTTCGACAATTTTTAAGAGAGATATAAAATTTTGAAATTATCTTACTAAAAACCGATTTTGCTTAATTTTAAGACGTAGCAATCTCAGAATCAAGCAAAGTATATTTTTGACCAAAGAATTTGAGAGCTACGATTTTAATCTTTCAAACGAAAAAATTATTTGCAATTATCTGAGTTCTTACAGTTTTAAATTCTTTAGATTATAATTAAAATTTTCTCGTGGTAAAACAGTTTCATTTGTTTCTCATTCAAAGAGACCAAAGAAAACACCAGCAGATGGCGCTAAAAACCCTTTTATACGGAACGTTAAAATAGCGGAGTTTAAGAACCCAATACTGAATCGTTGATAATTATATCTTAATTGATTGCTTTTTGCTTTTACCATCAGATGTCGTGAAATGTAAAAAATTTACATGTGAATTCAGTCTCACAAAAGTGCAAAAAATATGAAGTTATTTACAAAAATACTAGGCATTTTTTGAGCGGACATATTTTTAGTCGTGTCTTACGCAAAAAAAACAAGTTAATGTAAAATTGTATATGTCAATGATAAATGTAATTAGTAGTGAACAATTTTCGTGTAGAACATAGAATGTGAAGTGCACGAAATATACATTATTTTAACAGAAAAAGCTACTAATTTCATAAGCGGACGTAACATCAGCCCCTGCCACTCTTTATTTCTCATATTTAAGAATGTTTTCATTGCTAGGAAGCGGCCGAAAGTGGAACTATTCGTTGGCACGGAGTGAAAAGTGACTCTCGGGCTACGCCCTCGAGTACTTTTCATTCCTAGCCGCGAAAAGTTACACTTTCACGGCCGTTT
>JABFPM010003385.1:0-14469 GCA_022817325.1 Idris sp. 1 HC-2018 | reverse complement strand
AAATAATACAATTGTAAAAAAAGTACAGAATATAAATTCGAATAACTTAAAACTTAATTTAAAATTTAAAAGTTATTAAAGTTTAAACTTCACTTCCTTATTTGATTTATAATCAATGTTTAACTTAAGCCGATTTTTATATTAACTCTTAGAATTTGTCCATTTAAGTTATGAAAATTCTAAAATAATAAATGTAAACTACAATATGTATACTAAAAAGGTAAAACAAAGTAGTTTCCAATTCAAAGTCTACAATTATTCAGAAAGGTCGGCAAAAATACAATATGTAGCTGAATCTCTTAGGAAAATGAAACACGAGCAAATCTACGATTTTAGTAGTAAAAAAATTATTAAACTAGATTCAATTAAATCACAAATTTAAATATACTTTAGATAATCTGTTTTATTATAATTCATGACCTTTACTAAATTTTTGGTCAAAAAAACATTTGCACCCAAAATTATATTAATTTAGTTAAATTTAATAATTGATAATTACCTAACAAGAAATCATTAATAATTCTCTCTACTTTAATTAGTATTTTAATTACAATTGCAAAAACTTTATTGCAAAAATAAACAAATAAAAGAAAAATACAATCCAAAATACATTTTGCTCATTATAATTTTTTTTATTATTGTAAATATATCATAAGTTATAATAAAATAAGTAACATCTTCATGCATAAATCAGACAGTATATGGTAGTACGATTAATTGCATATACACTCTGAATGAATTATCGAAGGTCAAGATCATTAAAGGTTACGGTGTCAACTCTTTCACCGGTGATTTACGAGGTAATTTTTCATTTTAATAAGAGAAACTTTATGATTATCACTTCTGTTTTGATGAAAAAAACAGATGACTGGTCAAGCAAAAAAATTTGTCGAAATAAAATATTACTAATGCATGATTTTTATTTACATTAAAAAATCTTTATGCTTATCATTATACAATACCAACTAAAAAATATTTTAAAAAGTGAAAAAAAATCCTAACAATGAAATGCTTCAAATGGAGGTTATTAAAACAGAATTTTTCACTTTAAAAGACACTTGTTTTGCCTTTGTAAAAATAAAAAAAATACTGAAAAAAAGTTATTCAAGAAACCTAAAATTTATTTTCAACTGAGAGTTTATTTTGGATCAAAGAGTCACTTTTTTCCCTGCTCAATTATATATTAATAATTTGAAAATTTCTTTTTGAGTAATTTTTAATTAATTATTTTCCTCAATTTATTGTTAAAACTGCCCATTTGTAGGGCTTTTTTTCCAATATGTTTGTCCAAATTGTTTGATATCAAATATCAAACAACATTAATCAATCGCGGAGTTCGAGAAACTAGCAATACTATTTCGATCTCCTATCATAATACTACTTTTGAACGTAAAACTCTTGGCCCAGTCCACTTCACTGACAGAAATTAACGCACAAGTTAGATTTAATTTCAGTGTAGTCGATCCTTTCACTAACAGAAATCGGTATTGAGTTTGCTTTTAGTTTGAGCAGATCGAGGTTTATCAGTTCTAAAACTAAATTAGAACTGGTCAGTTGTTAACAAAGACCTGCTGTTCGAAAACCGTGTTTTAGCCGTGAATTCCACTAAACCGATTCACTTAGGTGTATCCCTAATACTAGAAACTGCTTGTACCTGCTAGTTTATTTATATCATAAATAATATTGATTTCATATTATTATAATTCAAATTTACTGCTTCCTGTAATAAAATGTATGAAAAATTAGTTTTTTTTAACAATACTATAATATTTAATGAAATTCAGATTTCTACTGGTACAAAACTGCAAACAATAATATTTCTCAAAAAAAAAAAAAAAAATTGTATTCACAAAGCCAGAAGAGAAATGGGTACGTATTTATAAATTGAAATTAATTCGTTTCACCAGGAACATAATGCACAGTATAAATCATTTATTGATAAATAAAATAAAAATATTGCTCAATGGTGGCTATAAAATTGTAATTTTGTATCAAAGATAACTTTCTCTAATTGCACGTCAGCATATGCAAAGAGAAACTTATAACGTGTGCATTTTGAAACATCTTGCAAGATAATAATTTATCATGTCTAAATTTTTCATCTCACATTACAATTACAGCAATTATCCTTCAAATGATGACTAATTTACCCAGACATATAAAAATTAATAATCTAATTAGTTCATTTGTAAATTAGAAATTCACAAATTGTTGATGAACAATTGTGCAACGTTTATAATTATTTTACAAGACTGACGAGCTTGAAAAGTTTGTGCCTGTATTTTTTATGTCTGCTTAAAGCTCAGGCAATTACTGTAAATTAAACATGAATGTACTAATTAAAGGAGTAAGATTTTTGCTCACACTCAAAACTGCTGTTTGCCATCATCTTCACAGTATCCTTGCAGTTCCTCTATCGTTCCTCCAACTTTGTCGCGCATCTACAACTTACAATATACCATTTACACTAAAGTTATAATTTGATCAACCGTAACATAAAGTACCTTTCGCATTAAACCCATGTCAATTCGCTCTCTCAATTTAACTTGCATATCTCCCTCGCACTTTGCTTTACTTCTGTTTTAAGCTTATTTTTCAGCTTTCACATCGTAAAGTTACTGATCAAGATGACATAAATGATATTTATGATAATATGTGACGAAAAAGTGAATTTTAATTGACACTCGAAAGAAAGTATAATGTTTTTATCTTCATTTTAAAAAAGTGTTACAAAAAGGTCGTCATTTGTCCGGAAAAAGTACTTTGTTGTTACACTGTTTTTCTGAAGTAACAACAAAAGTGTACTTAGTTCACACGCATATCTTTAACGAGACACTTTCTCCAGTTGTGAACTTCAATCATGCTTGTCCCGTGCGTAAATGCAAAATAGAAGTTGTGCGTGCATGAGCGAGATGATCCGGGAAAAGAGAGAGACGAGAAAATGTGGCAGCAAAATAGAGAACAGCTGCAATTGTCACATAAGTACAATAGAGCTTCAAATAGAAATTGTTCATTCCATTCTCGCCACGTTTGCAAGCCACAGCCCACAACAGATTCTCGCCGTCCCTGATGCCGCTCTCTTTTCCGTCCGCACACAACAAACTTACAATACCGATATACCGCGTAAAAATACAAAAAAATCGTGCAACTTCATCAACTGATACAGTTACAAGTAGGCTTCCTTTCTTTCCCTCTCTTTTGGTGAACAAAACATACAAATTACAAAATTAATGATTTTAGTTAAATGATTTAAAATAATGATATATGATTTGGTAACAAAAATGTCATAATTACTTTAAGAATGATCGTAAATTTTTTGTCTACAAATTAAAAGTTTCTATAACTAGTTTTACTTCATCTAATGATGATTACGAAATAAAATATTGAAATTGTTTAATTTTATAACTGACTTTTAATAAAACATAAAACATTATTCATTAAACAACAGAGACATAAATATCGTTACGATGACTAAGTGGAGAAAAAAAAACGAATGCCGGTAATAAATTGAAAATAAACGGTTTCGATTTAGTGAGATGCGATGTCGAGAATGTGATTTCACCAGTGGTGTTTTACTGTTTATGTGCGTCTCACACAGTTAAATATTGGGAGTTGTTTTCAATTCAGTTCGTGAGAAACTGCTGCTGTATGGGACTAAATGTTTGCTTTGAGCTCTATGAGAGTAATACTCTTTGCATCATTCTCGAGTGTTCTTAAATTTTGCTTAATAAAAACTAAAGAAAAACCAAAAAAAGAAGCAGAATCATAAGCAGATTATTATTCTTAAAAACGTACAATTGTTTATGCATTATATGTTCTAAAAATGATATTTAAGAGTTGAAGTCATGCATTGAACGAATTTATCTTAAGATCAAACTTGTGACAATTAAGCAAATTTATATACATAGCAAACCTTTATTTTCACATGCAGATCGTGTTTGCATGTTTTTCTCTTTCGCTTTTTGGCGTCTCTACCTGATAACCATAAAAATTCATACAACCTTATTCGCGGCCGTAAATTATATTATCATAGTGCATATTCTATCATCTCATCCAATCCAAATACCAACGCCGCTGTCCCTCTTCGCGCCCGTTGCTATGAACGGAATACATATCTCACCCTCTTTCACAATTTTGCGGGATTGTCATGGAAACCACAGAGTAACCATTTAAAGTCCCTTTTATTTTATGGACCGCCCGAGTGAAACAAGCCCAAGTCCACGACAATACATTTTTCAGTTAAATTGTTTATCTTCAATGTTTATAGTCACGTATATATATATATATATCCAGAGTAAAATCTATTTATCCCAAAATGCGATTCAGAAATTTGTATTGCAAACCTTGAGGATGTTGAGAATCAATAAATAAAATTAGATAATAAAAAGCTTTCGTGTATTCAAATTGAGCATTCGTCTTTTTGTGTCGATAGCACAAATCATTTTTATGAATAATATATTTTCATTTCTCTAAATTTAAATGTTGTTCGTCTTACTTGTTAATATGAAATAAATATTTTTGCATTTATATTGATGTACTTTATGTCCCTCGATGACAAACAAGTTATTTGCACAAAAGATGAGCAAATGTACACAAAAGGATAAAGCTGTTTTCATCATTTTTTGATGAGTATCTATTTATGATTGTATTTTTTATCAAGACGATAATTGTTATGAAATAATTTTCGAAATTTAGTTCCCACCAAAATTTCAACAGCAATTAGATAAAACACGAAAGAAGTGAATATGAAAAATCTTCATAAAATAATCATTCCTGTAGCAAATTCTACAATGGTTTTTGTTCATTGAATAAGTTGACAACAATATATCAATTCTTTGCCAGAGATAACACTTTTCAAGCATTATAAAACAATGAAAAATATAATAATTATTTCTCACACGGCTTTTATAAAGATTATATGCATTGTATTATATACTTGATCTCAGTAATTTACAGTCGTGAATCTAGACATTTTTTCTGCTCGAGATTAAGATTTTTTTGTCTGCAAAACTGAGACAATTTATGTAACATTTATGTAATTATATAGTCAACTTACAAATTATGTAACTATTTGTACTAATTCTAGTTTAAAGAATAAAAAGAGAAAAAGGAAACTTAATAATTATCTAACTAATATTCTACTAGTGGAAAGATAATATGTTCGATACAAGCCACTATCACAAAATTTGCAAGTTTTTGATATAAATAATGTCAATTATAAAATTCATAGACCTATTTTTTCTAATAATTTTACTAAGAATTTTTTGCAAGCAAGCTTTAATGTATGCTAGAAAATTACTTAAAGGAAATTGGTAAAGTTGATTAAAAGAGATAAAAATCAATAAGCAAAGAGTGTTGGCAAAATAAAAGAGTGATACGAAGAAGCATTTGCACAGTGCAAATTATCCACGTGATTCGTGATACCATGCAAAAGCACGTCCAATTCATCTCTATGGAAGTGGAGCTGTTGTCATCGCTGTCGTGATCGTCTTCCTGTGCGAGAGAGAGAAAGGCGAGTTTGTTTGTGTATACTCATGAAACGCATCCAGATCCTAAAGCAATACGTGTACGGATAATAATGGCAGAATGTACACCGGGATCACGTAACAAAATCTAGACTACAGCAGAGTGCATGCGTTCACCAACTTCCTATTCAAATCAGAATACAGTCATATATGTTTTAAACTATCGGCTTCTGTTTGCTTGTCTTTCCGTTTGCCAAGCTCATAATATTTCGATTAAAACAAATGTAATTCAACTCGCATTTTCTCAGATAAAATTATGCTATTTATAAATATCAAGTCAGACAATTACAAGAATTTTGTGCTGTCTGACAATTTGAATTCAAGTTTAAAAGCTTTTACTGTAACATTAACAAGAATGCTTCAATTTAGATTCAAACAGTTAATCGTTCCACTTAAATAAAATTTAAAAAATATCCAATAGTTCTCATTCAAAAGATTTATTTCTTTAGAACTAAAAAAATGGCTTTCTAAAATCTACTCACAGATACTTTCAAATATTCTTTGGGTTTTTATTTCTTCGACTTGCACAGGAAACATTAAATTTGTTCAGTTATATGAGCAATTCCACTGAAAAATCGGTAATTAGACGGCCACGAAAATCAACAAATCAAAAGGGGGGTGACACCTCTAGAATGTTTTTTTTTTTATTCGTTACATCATTTTAGACTGAAAAAATCGTTTTTTTGCAATTATGTCATTTTGTGAATTTGATAAATCTTGCATGATTCTTATATTTTCGATCAAATATAATTTCATATCGATAAGTTTTCATAATTATATGTTAATGTGTGTGAAAAATATCATTTATAACTTACTAGGAAGTTTAATTTGCTAAATGAGAACGAAAACATACATAATGATTAAATACTAATTTTTCGTGTTCTGTAATATATAATATTATAATATATTACATTAGAATATAATATTAAAATTTATTACATTATAATATAATGATATTTTTCACACACATTAACATATAATTATAAAAACTTATCGATATGAAATTATATTTGATCGAAAAACATATCACAAAGTAAAATCTTTTGGTTCACGATTTTGTTTCAGTCTAAAATGATGTAACGAATAAGACAAAAAATATTCTAGAGGTGTCACCCCCCTTTTGATTTTTTGATTTTCGTGGCCGACTAATTACCGATTTTTTTGTGGAATTGCTCATATAACAGTTTTTTCGATTCCGTACACTTCACCAATACATTAAATGCTTGATCCGCTTTTTAAAATAAAAATAATTAATAATTAATATTTTTGTTAAATCTAGGTGTGTTTTTCAATAACAGGGTAGAGCACGTAAAATTCGTAGATTTCTGCGGTAAATATCGTTTGCCATTGTTGCAATACCTTTGTAGCAGCAAATGTATAGATCCTCGTCATGGAGATGAAGAAATCGTCTCTGGTGCTATGATTAGTAAAGTACTTTTAGGCTAGTTAAACTGTGGTAACTTTATCGAATATATAAATTCAAAACATCAGGTGTATTGAAATAATAATAATGAATTATCATACAAACTTGTAGATAAAAAAGAAACAAGACTAATTTATAAAAAATTATTTTTCGTAAACCTGATAGATAAATAAAGCTGAAATTATTGAACTAGAGAAATGTTTCATTATAATTATAAGCGTTTATAAAATCATATTTAAAAAAAGTTTCATTCATTATAACGAGAAGTCAACATAATTAGTATTAAATATAATGCGCAAACAAAGAAAAATTATATCAAGTTAATTTGAAACAAAAATTGCTAATATATAGTTACTCTTTGTTCTCTGACTGCTAAGTCATCACGTGATGTACATCATGTATAGAACAAAAGATTAACATTATAATTAAAATATTTGTGGAAAATTGTAAATTATTCCACAATAAGTGGTAGATAATTATATAATATTATATTAGATTGATATAAATGAAAAATACAAAATCTTGTTAATGTCAAGCAAATGTTATTGCTACAATGCTGTGAAAAGAAAGTAATTTTTGTGTATATAAAATTTAAAATTAATAAAGTGAGATATTGTTTTTACACGCTTATCGCAGTGTGTTAAACAGAAAGCAAGGAAAAAAAGAAGAAGAATTATTATTTCTTTTTTATTGTTAAATAAACCACAAAAATGTACAGTAATATCTCGTCTTTTTAACAAAGGCGATCAATTCTCTCGTTTTTAAAACATTCAATAGTACGCTACAAATATCGTACCAACTACGTGTGATCGTGGGTTGTAATATTCATTTCTTATCATTTTTACCATTCGTTATCTTATTTTCATTGAATCAATTTTTTGTCACTTTTATCAGTTTCAGAATTTGTCTCCGTCACGAATAAACTTGCTTATTGTTTCTAACTAAAACATTGAAGAAAATGAGAAACAGAACAAAATCCTTTTTTTCATTAGATATTTATAATTATTTATATCTTATAGGATGACAGTAATAATCGGTCGTAATCATAATAATCATAATTAATAACAGTCACTACAATTATCATATAATTTAATTATATAATTATACATACATGTACATATAAATGTTTTGTATTATGTTTCATTTACATATACATGTATATATCTCGAAAGATTTTCATTATTCGTTTGCGTCTAATTCTCGATGAAACAACTCGAATTTCGTCATAAGACTCCATAAACTAGCACGTCGATTATCATACATTTATGTTTGGACGCAGTCATACTTTTGCATTTAAGTTTACCGTCCAACGTGGTTTTGCTACAACATTCGCACTGAAACACAATATGTCTCTCGCAACAAGTCCTCAATTTGTTAACGCTCTTGTCCCTTAAAATATCCATCGCCTATTTATTAAACAAATTTGCCTAATATAATACAATCACAAGTTGTTAAGCGCGGAATCATCGTGACCAACTCTGTTGTGCGTGGCCGCTTATATTTTGGTCCGCGTATGATTCAGGAAACTGCCCAGTTTTTTGAGAACAAGTTAGAGTTTTACACAATAATGCTGTTTACATTTTCAAATTCATATCAGATGCAATAATTGTTCACAAACTGTCAATTTCTTGTGACTATCACATTCATAATTGTATATCAATGCCAAACTGTAGAAAATAATTCTTTGTAAATCTACGTACAAACTAGCAAAAACTATTTTCACAGTTAAAGCAACGACTATATATTATTTACAAGTTTTGCAGGTGTAAAACTACTTGAATTCTAGTTGTTTTAAACATTAGCGTGTGTTTTAATTAGGAAAAAAGTTATGCATTATTAAAACCGCGCACAATTGAGTGTGTCACAATATAATGACAAACAATTTTATCACAGGTGAAGCAACACATAATCCATATTTAAAAATCAAGATGATTAATGAAAATGTGTTGATTTGTCTGTGATCAAGTTTCCACGTTAATCTACCTTTCGTCTTCATTTGCTTCGTCGAGCATTAGAGCTGTTTGTTTGTGTTTTTTTGTTCTTTCTTTCTTTCTTTTACTTCTTCTCCCTTTTTTCTAATTGAACTGTTCCCCGTGTTTCCGTAATCGTCAAGATAAACTTTTATTTCTGTAAAATTTTCCATTGATAAAATAAATCAAATTCAAGAAATACAATAATAATTTTTGCAGATTAAATTCTTAATTATAAACTGCATTATATAATGATATTGAGAGAAAAAAAAAATTGTAATGAAAAATTCCTGTGTAACTTTTAAACTTTTATATTTTCTTAATAAATTCATGTATTACATTATTTAGTTTAAAATTACACAGATTTTAAAAGAATAATAAGTATGATAATAAAATTATCACTTCTTTGACTTGACTTTACTCTCTAAATCTCTGTTCAATTTCCTGTTTCCAAATTAAAAAGAAAAAAAGAACAAAAACATTTGTTATGCAACTCATTCTTTTTGTAAAGGAAACCAGAAAATTCAAGATTACCTATCATGACAGAGTAAATCATAGTTTTTTTTGTCTGCAGACACGCGCAACACTCGGAATTAATTCTAAAATGCATTTTTTGCGCACAATCTCGTAGCGCGCAGGATTTATTATAATCGACGAAAAAAAGGGTCATATCTACGTTAATTTGTGTCGACACCACTGTCGCCAACGCACCCTAGTGGTTATAAAAATTATAATGAGATTAAGAAAAGGCTGTTGAATGCGACGGTGGCGCCAACTCAGCAGAAAGATAAAGGCACCCGGATCGAAAATCTGCTCAACAACGCCACTAAGTTGATCCGGTCCTCTTTATACACCGACAAAAACAATCAATTACTGACGATTATTTTACACGCAGCTCTTCCGAGTGATATATACATATCTTTCGCTTACAATACTACAAGAAGCGACGAAGTGAAGCATGAACCTGCATCTGAATGAGAGCTCTAATTTCAAGGGGGAAAAGGGGAGGGGGGGAGGCGGGTGATTTTTGTAGAGAGTGCTAGAAAAAAAAAGCGCACAAATATGCACTTAATTTTGTGCACGCGACGAATATGTGAGGACGCCCTCTATTGTTAGCTTAGTTTATTCTTCAAGAACATTTACATATAATTTATTTTTATACATATACAAAGAGGCAGGCGAATTGTTTGACTACATTTCTTTATGGGCTTCTGTGTCCAACGCTTTTATTTTTGTTGCCTTTAGTAAAAGCGCTTTATTCCCTTCGATCTCCGCCACAGCTGAATGCAGATAGCGCTTTTCTGAAGAGGGCGCTGTTAAATGATGTTTGAAAATATGTATTTTGCCTTTTTTCGACTGATTAGAGACGTGGAAATTTCTCTGATTTGTTTCGATTTCTTATATATTTGTATAAATTATTTATTTTTTAAGATGCTCTTAACTTGTTAATTAATTGTGCAGATGTGTTAAAATACTACGCACACAGAATTGTTTATTGATATAATGTATATGAGTTGAAACGACTCTTCGAGCCATTTGATTTGTTAATAATTATTAAGAAATCAAATTGCAGTTGATTGTAAAGGAAAAGCCGATCACGAGACATCCAGGAGTATGCGTAATCAAACTTCACATCGGCAGGTACATCATAGTTAAATATTCCCGTGTAAAATATCTTTTCGGTAGTCAAAAAGAACGGCTTTTTCTTGTTTGTTTTTTATTACGGACAATTAATTATGTATTCATTTTATTAATTTTGCGTTCTTTTCTTTAACGTCGAAGAGAATATATTTTGGGTTTTCACGGTGAATTGTGGACGCCAAGTTGTTTGTTTATCTGCACATACTCTCTGACGGGATTATAGTTTTACGTTGTTATCTTAAAATGTATGAATTACTTGCTACGTAATTTTATATTCACACAGCACTTTGTACAAATGCATCGCAATTTCGATATTATTTTCCGAACATTTTTTAGTTTTAAAGTAACAAGTACAAAAGGATCCCTCTGAATCATTGTCTTTTTCATGCATGATTATTTACAATGATTGTTAATTTTAGCGCATAATAACTGGACACAAGTTACAAACTGTAGAGTTAAAATTCTAAAAGCGACTTTCAGGAATACAAAGTGTGTTTGTCCATGTTACTTGGAGGCTAAAATGACATACATATTAATTACATAATAATATAGTGAGGCTTGGCGTTATCGGGATGGAATTGCACAGATTTGGCTGCATGAGAGTAAATGACTGTACGAAATATGGCGACGATATTTATATTGTTAAAAATTACTAGAAAGTCACTAGAAAAGTAACATATTTTCTTTTTCTTCTTCTTCTTCTTCTTCTTAGTTTCATAAGTCGTTAGGTTTTGGAAATGCTTTTGGACAGGCGACGCCAGGAACCTTGCTTGAAAAAATAGCACTAGGAACGACTCGTTAAGGGGTGCGTTCACTTTTAAAATCAAGTATCAAAAAGAATGGATGACATTTTTTTATTTTAAATTTCTGCTCAAAATGTATCACCTCCCAAAATTTCATCCAAACCGGATTATTTGTTGATTTTACAAGTTACGTCCCCCTTAAAAGTAAAATTTCATATTTAAAGAAAAAGAGATTGTCGGTACAGAAACGTTTCGTTGAAAATTTGAAGAATATGAAAAATTGAAACAAAACATGAGCAACTCGTGGCAACGTTAATATGTGCAAACACTTTTGTTTTAATAATACAATATAAAACTGATGTTCGTAATCACAGTGTTGGTCCAGTTTAACGATTTCGCATTAATCATAATACTTTATACATCTGAAACATCGCATTAAACAACATTAATATTATATAAAATATTTCTTTACTGGTTAACACCACGGTACGAATCGCTAAAATAGTTAACGTTACAATGAGCCACAACAAATACCGAATTGATTTTTTTTCTTGTCGATTTCCAAAACCAACGCGCGATTGTCATTTATTTACAGCTCGCGAATCAACGGCTTTTACAAATGAAAGGTAGAAAAACATTCTCTGGAGTTGTCTTTTTTTTATATAAAACGTGCTCATCCAACGTAAGAAAGAAAAAAGTGGCATTTTATAAAAAGACCCTTGAACAACTGTATGAATCAGAACCTCTTTAGTGCTTCAATGCAAATTGAATTTTGATTGTCCAAGGGACAGAAAAAAGTCAAATTTCCACAAAGTTCAAATTTTAATATACAGTATGTTCAAAGTTAAATGAATTTTAATGAAATGTGATTATTAGGATAAGTGATACTTTATTTTTTATGGAGAAATTTGAATTGTAATAATAAAAAACTTAAATATGAATTATGGACAAAACTGAACAAGGATATGTTTGTAATACTTGTTTACATCTTTAACAATAATCATTACAATAAAGTGTCACTTTTTCATTGGCATTTGGCCATTTAAACTGCACAAGTCATTATCGACATGATAATTTTTCGCAATTTTTGTCTAACAAAACCATATTAGAAGTTATGAATTTGAAAGTTTATATAAAAAAGTCATAGTATAACACTGGAAACATGCTTCGAAAAGTTATGATCAATTTAATTCATGCTTATTACGCACTTGAAATAACTTTTTCAATGTAGTTTCAAGTCTTTGAATCGAGATCGTAGTAAAAAAAAAGATATTAGATTTTATATGCAATGCAGAAACTTTATCCCCTTTTTTAACCACGACACCACTTGCAGTTATTTTATTAGTTAAAACTAATAAGATGCAATGAAGATGCAGTTTCCTTTATTAGGCAATACCTTAGGATAGTGTTGAAAAAAATTGTCTACTGTTTCATTTACATGTATGTACAGGTGTGCACATCTTCACGCTACTCATCTAATTAAATGTTTTCTTTTTTAAATAAAAATGTCCAATTATTTGGTTTAATTTAAATTATTAATTGATGAATTGTGAAAGAATTGATTTTTCTAGATAAATAAATGGAATCAACAAATAACTGAAAATTATTCATCGATATTAATTGTCGATTTATTTTTCAATAATCGTGCTCAGTTTAGCTGAAATTACAGTGTGAGTGACATTGTGAAGCATTGAATTCGTTAAGAAAAGAAAAAGACTTCTCGATATCTTAATTCTCTAAATATGAACCTCAATAATTTTTATAACAAATTTGTCTCGAGGGATCGAATAACAATTCCAACAGATTGATTAAATTATATTGATTTAATGTAATAGCTTGCTACGCTCAATTTAATATAATACAAATACATCGAAATCACGAATTTCGCAATAAAATTCTTAAATCTATGTACGCACAAATAAAACAGCGATCATTAAACTGATTAATCATTCTAGTTTTATTAAAACTCAAGTGATATACGGGGTACAAAGAAGTTCCCACAAAACACACCCAAATTTCCTAATATTTACAGAAATATTAATCTTAATAATAATAATAATAATAATAATAATAATAATAATAATAATAATAATAATAATAATAATAATAATAATGATAATAATCAATAATAATAATCATAATATAATAATTAATGTAGGAAAGACCGGGGCTAAGTGGGTGCCAGTTTTCATTTTTATTAATAAATATAAACATTTCAAGAAAAGAATAATAGAATTTTTGAAAGTGTGGTACCTTATCTAAAACATGAATATTCAATGATCTTTTAAGGTATATTGTTTTTTAAATTACTGAATCATGTTTCCCATTTATACCCAATGCTCACTTAGCCCCTTTTGTTACATTTTACTTGAAACCATTGTAATTCATTATTATTTTTATGAAAATAAACAAATTAAATTATTCTTGACCAAAAAAACACTTCAATTTACTTTACAAAAAATAAAAAATTTCTGTCAGCCCAAAAGCTAAGTTTTAAGTGAAATAACATATTTTGATTCACAAAATTTAAAATACACATGATCCAATTAAATTTTGTCAGTATTAAAAGGACATATAAAGAGACTTGTGGTATAAATAGCGACCTAATAGCAATAAAATTGCCGGAAAAAAGTGAAATGTTCACTTTACTCCAGTGCCCACTTAACCCCGGTCTCCCCTAATGATAATAACATAATAATTAATAAGAATAATAATTATAATAATAATAATGATAATTTTAAAAAAAATCTCATCGCAAAATGAAAGATGAAGTTCGAGGAAACAATGATCAACGAATAAAAAAGTTAATAAAACCACTTGGATAAAAGCTACTCGCCATTTAATGTAACATTTATTCATTTTTTATCAATTGTTTTGTATTATAAATTGAGGACGCGTTGATTTTTTTCAGAGTACTAATGGAAGTGAGAATACGATTTTATAAGATAAATTTTTCAGAGTATTTTACATCAATCATAAACTGCATTGAATGTTTTTCAATATTTTCTTCATTATATATGATGAAACTTTTTTCTTTTTTTTTCTTAATAAACGGCGTTATTTCACTTATTTTACTCAAATTGAATGATCAATATATATGACATTATAATATGTATATAACTCAATTATTCATAGTTTATTATTTTTCTTTGTTGATATTTTACATA
>JABFPM010003384.1:0-14470 GCA_022817325.1 Idris sp. 1 HC-2018 | reverse complement strand
CCCCCATTCGAATTTTTGAATTACGGCAAATTAAATTACAGTCCGAAATTTTTTTTTGCAGTCCTAAACTGTCCTTAATGAGTCCGAAATTTTAAGCTATTTAGATCTCAATTTTGATCAAGTGGGGGTGCCAACTATATGATCACAAAAAATCCATAAATTTCCAGATAAAAAAAACTTCAAGTATTCTCAGAATTATTAAAAAACATTTTGACATTTTTTCTAAAATTATTTCAGATTTTTACAGATTGGTATTTAGAGATTTTCAACAGATTTATTTTCATCAAATGTTACATATTCATATAAGATCATGTAGTGGGTCAGATAAATATAAGATATCGGATTAGAGATATCTTCCAACTGAAATAACTCAGCGAAAAAAAGAATTGTACTGAGATCTGTTTTTCAAATTTATTTAGGAAACTTAAAATTTTGATATTCTGCAATATACATTGAAATAAATACAAATAATTGTTTAATCTTCTGTTATTCATCATTTTAAATTCATTAAACTTATTCTGATTTATTTAAAATCTAAAATTCTGAGATTCTTTAGAAATCT
The DNA here is from genome assembly GCA_022817325.1 of Idris sp. 1 HC-2018. Classification (NCBI taxonomy): domain Eukaryota; kingdom Metazoa; phylum Arthropoda; class Insecta; order Hymenoptera; family Scelionidae; genus Idris; species Idris sp. 1 HC-2018. The sequence goes on along the minus strand of JABFPM010003384.1, from coordinate 13,908 downwards.
TAATTTAATTAATTAAGATTATTATTAATTAATAATTTAATTAACTAAAAGTCTGAACTAAAATTCAGTAAGGTCACTGTTAAAACCACCAGAAATAAACAACACAGTATTAATTAATATAAATTTATTCGTTGCCTTAAGAAAATATTGAAGTAACAGTATTTTGTAGTTTTAAAACTTCTTGATAGAAAAAGCACATGATTAAAATTGTAGAAACACTAAAATTTGTCTAATACAATTTTACTTATTGCTAATAAAAAAATTCAGCTAAAATAAGTTATAAAATTAAATACAAAGCACAAATTGTAATAATTACTTGACATTCTTTTTATTGTAAGTTCACATAAAACATCTGGACTAGAAACCGTCACATGCATTTTACAAAACAACAATATGTGGCCGTAAATTAAATGAGCATATAAAAAAAAGAGTATTTTGAAATAAAAATTCCAAAGCTAAATTTTGCAAAATGCTTGTTAACAATCGCACTTTTCTTTTTACTGTGTACTGTTAAATAAATTAATCTAACAAATACATTCATAATCACATTTGTATACAATTTAAAAAAGATCATTTAAAGTCTTTTGATATCTCCTGTTGAATGTTTCAAAACATGACCATGTCGTCTTCACTTTTGTCAATTACATCGTCTTTTAATAATGTTACAATGAGGCTGAAAAAATGTTTAAAAAATTAATAAAACTTTAAGCAAAATGAAATTAAATTGAAGCATTATAAAATTAAAATAATAAAAAAGTAATTACGACTTAATAAACAAGTGTTTGATCTTTATATAGTTCAGTTGTAAACTGTCTTAATAGTGTATATTTATACTCACCAGTATAAATAAATAAAGAAAAATATTAAGTAATAACCAAGATGAATCAAACAGTCTCGAGAATGTTTTCTTAGCTGGCCATGATTATGAATTTCTGTAGGGTCATAAACTCCCATATTGCCAATTGGAACATACAAATATTCATAGAACAGCCAAACGGTTAATGGTAAATTCACTAAAGTCAATATCCACCGACTATTTAGTAATAATAAAAAAACAACAAGTGTATGCATTGCCATTTTTGGAACGACCCACTGAAAATGTAATTTGATTTTTTTATTTATTTATTTATTTAGAAAAATTAACAAGAAAATATCCTTTATCAATAAAATATTTTTAAAATTCAATAAATTTTATAAAAATGCAGTAAATTTTGTATAAATGCAATAAACTATATTTTTAATTTTTATTAATATTATATAACAATTTTTGCTCGTAATATTATACCTAAATAAAAAAGCAGTCTACTTTTTTTTACTTTTAAAATTAATGAATATTCAAAGCTTAGATTAATATTTATTTTAATCTAACTTAGATTACTATTTTAGTAAGTACAATATTTATTTGAATTAATTATAAAAAATTAAATTCAAATTAATCAAAATATATTAATTATAATTGCAGTTTAATATCAATTTACTGTCACAAAGATATTAAATTTTAATATATTTTAGTTATACGTTTATTAATTGATAAAAAGAATTAATGAAATTATGAACATTTTGCATACACATAATTAAATTTGTATTGCATACATATAATAAAATGTAAAACATTAAATTAATATTGTTCTCCGAAAAATAATTTTTTTTTATCTTTATTCTGTAAATATAATTAAACAAAATGTATTTGTATGTTGAAGTCAATTATTGAACTCTCGTAGTCAATTGTTGAACTCTCACATTTCTTGACAAATTGCCAAATCTATAACTTGCAGTAAAATTAAATCAAATTCGAGGGTATTTAGATGTCAAAAATCTTTTTTCTTATGACAAAATACAAAAAAATGCATTTTTACCCCATTTAATCTGGAACAGCATTGCTGTGCATTTAAATAATCACATTCTAGATCAGACAATGTGATAATCTATTATTAAATAATTAAGGACTTTATATAATTAGTTGAAAAGTATAGATAAAAATAAAAATTAATTTCAACTTAAAAAAATCAGAAAATATTTTTGATTTAAAATAATACTTGTACAATTTAATAATAAAAATTACTAATAAAATAAATGTGTATTTTCTTAAAAATGGCGCCTAGTTTGTGTTACCGTAATTTTCCTAACCAAAAATCGCAACTATATTAAATGTATAAAATAAAAACAAATTTGTGATAAACATCGATTGAATTGAGAAATAAAAATTAATTTAAATTGTTTGGCAAAAAAGGATACGAAATATACCAGCAAAAATAATATTGCGCCGGTGCTTAATAGCGCGAAAGTAAATACCAATGGTTCGGAAACCATATCAAGCATTTCTGTTTGACCGATCTTCTTAGCTCAAAATGACTATCTAAGCATGATACGTTGCTCGTTGGAGCTCTCAGACGCGGATCCGAAATCAGTCATTAACCAATATTTACAGTTTAATAAATACTTAACATCGCTTGTCACTGTTAAGCACAATCAAAATATCAACAGAGGCGCCACTTTCGCGAGTATTTTATTTTCCGCCATGTTGTAATAACGTTACGTCATAAAATTTGAAGAGAGAAAACAACATTGGTTTAAGAACACACAAAACATTTCTTTTTATTTTTAAATATCAAAAAAACATATATTTATTTTATTTAAAAAATGTATTATTTTTTATTTACAAATATTTCAGTTTTTATTGTGCAATAAAAAAGGAATATGAAACAAAAAGTGTATTGATTTTTCTTATTTTATTGATGTATAAGATAATAAAGGGAAAAAGTCAATAAAATGTTTTATTTAATTATTCTACGAATATTATTTATGCTATAAAAACAATATACAAATTTAGACAAAGATACAAAAAAGTTTTTTTATACAAATGTAAAAATTTATTAACTTCTTAAATTTTACATTAAACACTTAGATATGTATAATAAATATATGTATATTACAGATAGGCTTCAATTATATATAGAGGCGTTAAAATAAATGCAACAATTAATTTTGTATACCTTAATAAATTGTGTACACTTGAAAATGTTACGAATAAAATGTTCTAAACAAATTTTAATTTTCTTGGATGCAAAACTAAATTAATGAATTGCCAGCAAACTATTATAGATATCCTGCAAAAAGTGGAGTAAAAATAATCCTGCTTAAAAAAAAGGTTTCCTAAATGTTGTTACTTCTTAAAAATATGTATACTAAATGTGCGAGTTATTTTTCGCAGGATATTTGTAGACATGATCAAATTGGCACTAAATATTTAGCACTATGAATACTGCAATTACAAACATAGTTTTAATAATGTTAAATTAATTGTAAACAAGAAACAAATAAAATTGTAGTATCACTTTAAAAAAAATAAAAAACAGAATTCAGAGCTTTTAATGATATGGAATAATTTTTGAGTCAAGGAGCAAAAATGTTTTATAAATTTCATGAAAGTATCCAATTGTTTTTACTGATAAATAAATTTATCTCATAAATAATGGAAATTTTAAACTTAAAATTACAAGAAATTTTAATTATGTCTTTAATTTACATTGTAACTTTTATTTTACTAATGCAAACTTTATCTGATTAATTTGTTTAAAATTGTCGACAACTGCTTTCCTGAACAAAAATTGTTAATGATATTTATTGACTTATAATACTTTTTGCTTCTGCAAAAAAGCATTGCTGCTCATAATTTTATATAATTATTATCACTTCTATAAACAAATCAACAATTAGATATGTGTCTAATTGCAGATTTGTTCTGTCAATTCAAAAAGTCAAGACGGAAAACTAGAAAATGTTTAAACAATTTGAGAACAATTTTTTTTTATCACAAATAACCCATCATGACTTTGTTTTTTTTTATATTTATCGCAGTGTAATAAGTACTTATCATAATTGTGCAAAATTGGAATTAATCACACGAAGCATCGTACAATAAATAAATACAAAATAATTTGTTTCTCTCTTAAATAAATAAAATTTTTCTAATATAGAAAAATATATATAAGATTTTTTTTCTTGTTGTCTTGAAAACAATTCTGTTTTTAAGTAAAATGCAGCAATTACTTTATAAAATGCATTCAATTTAAAATTATTATTAACATTTACAGGTCGTCGTCTCCGATTACACCGAAGGCTTTGTTTTCCCTCGTATCGTGTTCATACCTATCTTCTGACGACGATCTACTCAACTTTCGTAGATATGTTGACGACAATCGATCGGTTATTCGTTTCATAATTGGCTCTGATTTTTGAGCAGCTTCTTCACCCTGCAAGAAGACGAAAACAAAATTTATTTTTCAAATAAGATATCTTTTTTTAAACAAGAAATTATCCCTAGATTATATTGATCTTTTTTTACCCACGGGAATACACCGTTAGGGTCATTTTTGTTCAACGCGAAAATTATTATTTAATTACTTATTAAAAAATCCGCAAAAATTTGACGAATATTTTTCAGTTTCCTCTTTAAGAAATATTTATAGTGCATTGATTTTTGTTGCTGAATTTTTTTATAAAATAAGAAATTAATATTATGCACGTAAAATGCAAAATTGTGTTAAATAATTATATCTAACAATATAATCATCAAAAAATCAACAGAGTTTCACGAGTAAAGTATAAGAGTTGTACTTGAAATGAAAAAAAAATCGGTTTAAATCACTTGCAACCAGACCTTTAATTTGTTAACTGAGAAATTAGTATCATTTGTGTATCTATACATACAGCAAGTGATAGGTAAATTACAGTCATTTCTCATAAAAATAAAGGCAAATCAAATTTGTGTTCAATAAATGTTTGATGAGAAATGAAAAAATTATAAAATAGTAAGATTTGTTTAATAAAAAACTGAAAATGAAAAATTGAAAAAAATCTTTTTTTGTATTAAACCGATGAGGTCATTTTTGAAAATCTATTTCAAATAACTTTACAGATCAAAAGAGTTTCAGTTGAAGTTTTTTTTTTTTAAGAATAATTGAATATTGTTACTTTTAAAAGTTCGGACCATAACAAAAATTCAACACGACAAACATTTCCCCATTATTGTATTCTACAGTTAATTCTTATAACTCACGTTGTGACTTCTGTTTGAGTGTTCCGGAGAAGAGCCAATTAAAATTCGACTATGCCCGTCTCTCATGATATAAGTCCAAGCTTTCCTTGGAGAATCCTTAAAAATAATTATTACAAACTTAGCTAATGGTTTGAATTAAAATAAATATACATAAAAATGTTAAAATACAATCTTTCCAAACCTGATTTCTATTTCCTATAACATTTTTGAGCAATAATTCGTTGATCATTGACTGAATACAAATAGACATTAATATAGCTTGATCAGACGTCAGTGTTATCCAGACTAATGTATTTTTGGCCATCAAATACTCGAAAGATAATTCCAAACTGCATTCAGTTATATCCTCATATTTGTCTGTTGCCTACAAATGTAATTTTATCAGTGACAAATTTCAATTCTGTTTAACAATAATGCTTTACAAAATTGTTTACATTATGTACGGTTGTGATCCGCCAGCATCGCATATTAGTTACTTTGAATATAAATTCTCTTTCCTCCTCGTCAGGTACAGCTATCCTCAAATTTAATTCATTTTTTCCAATGGCTACTCGTGTCACTGTACGTGACTCGGGATAATCACAGTAACACGGTGCAAAATGTACATATCCATAATATTTTAGAGTACGTGCTATATCAACATACTGAAAAAAAAAGAGTTATTTGAAGATAGAAAATTTAATGTGGAATTTAAGAGCTAAAATATTCAATTTAATACGAGTTGAAAAAGTAAAATTATTTGTAAAATTAATATATTTAATACAATTTAACGTGAATTTGACAATTCAAATTATTTGGAAAAGACTAAATACTTTTTTCTCTTCATTCTTCTCTCTCAACTCTTTCATTCGTTCTCTTAAATTCGCAGGAACGAGAATCCAGCCTCGATCAATTTCTGCAGCAGCTTGAATGTAAAGTAAATTTTTTGCGACTGCACTACTTGTTGTTTCAATTTCATAATCCATGTCCCAGTACCATTTGCCTAAAACCACCCTGACGTCTTCTCTCTGAATGTTTCGCATTGTCAAAACTGGTGACTCGAATTCTTGCATTTTACGATAAACTGTAAAAAATGCATTATTGAACATAAAATAAGTGAGCTAATTTTCAATGTTCGAAAATAATTTATTCCTTTTTTTATTTCTCATGCACACAAACTCACTGTTAACATCGCCATTTTCTTCATAAATCATAATAAATAACGAGAAGTATGAATCATACTTGTCGGGTAACTTCATGTGTCTGCATACTTTCTGCAAATATACAATTGCAAAAATATTGTTAACAACAATATTTTGTGGAAAATAAAATTGAAACATTAAATTGTGTTTACCTTTAACACAACACCTGCGTGCTCTCCAATAGACACATTTAGAATAATTTTTCTGCCATTTAACAAGTAGATTTCTAAGTCCTCGTAGGCCAACGAATAACCTGCAGTTTCGACTTGAGCATTCAAAAGAAAACCATTTAAAAGTTCTGAACGATTGATTGTGGCATTTTGTCCGATTATTTGAATATATTTTTCCAAAGTTAAACGTCTTTCTTCCTGCTGATTGTTTGTCAGTGGAAAAAACTTTTTCGGAGGGAAAATTGGCAAACTCACGTCCAAGTCTTTTTCCAATTGTTCGTGTAGGTTCAACAATTGTTTGTATCTCACAGTGCAATGAAATAAACCATTTATATGTATATTGTAACCCTGAAAAGTAGTTTTACAATAAGTTTTTTATTTTAATAATTCAAATTATATTAATATTTATTAAACCAATTATATAGACGATATTGAATTCAATTTACAATGAACTTTTTCCTGTCTGAATTTTTCTTTACCAAAACTTTGACTTTTTTTTAGTGAATTTAGAAATTGTTTGGTATGCGAAATTCCAAAAACGATTGTTTGACTTTATTTCATAATATTTTATTATATTTAGGAGAGTACATATATTACTGCAATTAAAAGATTTATTCCTGCTTTGTTTAAAAGAAATTCCAAAATGTAATACATTGACTCCATGCTAAAATGGCTAAAATCGTTATTTTTCGATGAAATAGCTTGAAATGTTGTACAAATATACTACTCAACTAATTAACAAACAATATAAGTCGGATTGTTGATAAAACTTATGATTTGTTTATTTATTTGCAAAATTATGTAAAAAAATCTGTTCCGCAGATTTACATAAAAAATACACCGATTAAAAGCATTTTTAAAATATTAATAAAATAACAATTAATATGAAATATATTATTAAATATGAATGAATACATATAAAACATTATTTTTCAACTTTTTTGTTCGAACAGCACGATAAGCTAGATCTTGCCTAAAATCGCGTTTTGACAGCATCACAAACAAAGTTAAATAAGCTTGAAAATACAAGTTTTTTTGCAATTTCGATTTTTCCTCATGATAGAGGAGGGTTTAATAAAACAATTTTTTTTCTCAAAATTTCATTGAAAATGTTCATTTTTTGGCATGGAGTCCCTTTAAAGCACGAAAGGGTTGATTATTATATTGTAAAATTATGATATTAAAAAGTATTGTTAAAATAAAAGTGAATTCAAATTAAACTTTGCTTAATTTAAATAACAATGAAATGTTATTTGAGTATTTAAGTATTTTTAAATGCTCACCACGTAAACACTTCCAGTGTTTTCCATGAACTCTTGTGTGTCTGGTATGGAAAAATGCATTTTGGCAATTGTATATCAACAGTCTCTCATATTACAGTCTGAAAAAAGTACATTAAATTTAGTACAAAAGTAAAACTTTAACATTCAATATATTTTGAAATTTACATCAATCAGTTTTGCAATCAATAACTGAGCCATATTTAAATAAACAGAATGATTCAGTAATTTGTTACTCTTGACATAGCCTTATATAGTCATCGTCGATTATTCAGAATATTAATAATCAATACATCATTCACAATTATTTAAAATTTTTGCATAAATAATTAATCATTTAAAACAAATTATTTATTAACACAAAAGAGTTTTTTTTAAATGTATCTTTCTTTTTTTTTTAATTAACTTATATAAATTATCGAAGAAGCTGAATAATTATTGTGTTTGGAAAGTTGTCAACACCTACACAGCAAAAGCATCTTACTCCAACGCAACTCTGTTGCAACTCTGCATGGCTTTTATCTGCTGAAAAAGTGTTATCGCAATATGATATGATTGGTTTGTGACATATATGTTGTGTTTTATCAAATCAATATTTTTATTTTATTATTACTAAAAAAATTGATGATAACAATTACTTTCACCCTAATATAATTTCATGGTTTTGACAGTGACACATGTCAAAGTTAAAAAAGTGTAAATAATTGTGTTAAAAATAAATTTTTAATTTAGCAAAAAATGTTTGGTTTTACTTATTTTTATTTTAATATACATTTTGTTACTAAATATGTTGACAAATTTTGTAATTAAAAATTTTTATATTATTTCAGAGAAAGAGAGAGAAAGAATGAGAAAAAACTTACTTAAGATTTAAAAAGAAGTTATTAAATTGTTGTTAAAATATCCATTATTGTTTGCAAAACAAAAGTTGTTTAGCTTTTTGACAAATTCGATCGGAGCATTTTGAGGAAACTGAGTTGTGGCGTATCAACACAGAATGCTTTAAATCCACTGAAGATGGCAGGACACATTTAGTGTTGTGTGACGTCACGTGGAACCCTAAACATGAAAGCTGCGTAGTGATCGATGCGCATATCTCAGTTATTTTAGAATTTTGTTTTCATTTTGTATATAAATGAAATTATAAAATAAAACATTATAAAAACAATTATATTATTTAGTTGTATTAGTTTTCTTAAAAAAGTAGAGCTTTTAACATACAAAAGGTGAATTTTAATTTGAATACAGTTTAAAAATGGCGCGGAATTGGATCAACCAATCAGATTAAAGCAGCGTGGCCACTCGGAAAATTGTTTGCTCTCGTCTTTCTTTCACGTTTTTTGTCTAACGTAAGCAAGGTAAAATGTCATCATTTAAATCAAATTTTAGCGAAATTTTACAATTGTTAATTAAAAATCAGACTGCAAATTATTTCTTTAATTAATCTTTTATGTGAATTTTATGTGAGTGACTGTGGATGTATTTTTTTCGGTGAGATAAATGTAGATTTTGTTTGGCGAGCGGCTCCGCACAGCACATCGCTACGTTTACATGTTTGATAATAATAATGAAGTTTTTAAAATTTGTAATGCTCCATTTTATTTTGTTTATTGTAAAATTTTATTTTTGATTATTATATTCAAAATTATTATTGTGCTCGATTATTGAGTTGTTTTTGTTTACAAATAACTGTGTGACGTGTTTTCTAACCTCACTTTTGCCACACGAATATATAAACGTAAATATTAAACAATTATTTTTATTTCATAATTAATAAATATAAAATTGATGGTAAGAAAAATTATCGATACTGCAATTTTTAGGTTATATTTTTGTTTGATATTTACAAATTAAAAGAAAAGATTAATTGAAGAAATTTGGTGTTTTTTATTTTAAATAAATTAGATAGTGTTTTAATTTTATTTTTAAGAATTTTGAAAGATTTTAATTGATTATTTTTTTCAGATGTTTACGGGGAACGCCAAAATTATCAAAAACAATGGGGCTGAGCCCGACCAATTTGAAGCCACTATTTCTCAGGCTTTGTTGGAGTTGGAAATGAACTCCGACTTAAAGTCTCAGCTTCGAGAACTTTACATCACCAAAGCCAGAGAAATTGAGACGAATAATAAGAAGGTATAATTTTTGTCTTTAAAATGTTTTTTGTTACATTATTTACCATTTTCATTAACCTTAGAAGCATCATTTTATTTTTTCTTATCATAAAGCCCAGACTGCATAGAAAAAAATTGTGATATTTTTTCGTTTTTTAATGAAAAATGTGATAACAATATTTTTATTAAACTTACTTTACTTTATGATGCCGAAAAAATCGTCCAAGTAAAATTACTTTAAATAAAAATAAAGAATAATATTTATAAAAACAATTAATAATTTAAAGTTAGAAACAAAAATGAATTATTAACTTTTATTTTTCAGTCAATTATTATTTATGTACCAATGCCTAAACTGCGATCATTCCAAAAGATCCAAACAAGGTTGGTACGTGAATTGGAAAAGAAATTCTCCGGAAAACATGTCATGTTTGTTGGTGAAAGAAAAATTTTACCTAAACCAACACGTAAAACTCGACAAAATAACAAGCAGAAGAGGCCACGCAGGTAAAAAACAACAAAGTATATTAGCATTTCAAAAAAAATTTTTTTTTTTTCAATAACATTTCGATATATTTTCTTTGGGATAAAAAATGTATTTTTATTTGAATTAACCAATATGGAATTTTTACAGTCGCACGCTCACTGCTGTCTATGATGCTCTTTTGGAAGATTTGGTCTATCCAGTAGAAATTGTGGGAAAGAGGATTCGTGTCAAATTAGACGGATCTCAGCTGATAAAGGTTCACTTAGACAAAAATGAGCAAACAAATATAGAACACAAGGTAAATTAAGAAAATTATTTCTAATTTAAGAAGATGAGATTTTTATTGTTATAAAATAGAAATGAATAATATAAATTGGAATTATCATATTAAAGAATTAAAAAAAAAATAATAATAAATTCAGTTTATTTAGTGAAACTTATCAATTATTTTGTAAATTATGTGTAATTAACTGTATTCATTATTTTCAGGTTGACACCTTTGCGTCTGTATATAAAAAATTAACTGGCCGAGACGTTACGTTTGAATTTCCTGAATCTTATGTATAAAATGTTTTCTAATAAAATCTTTTAGAAAACATGTCATGTGTAATGTTTCTAAAGTCCTTGTACTTGGCTTTTCAAATGATTTTTATAAGTTTTTAAAATTTTACTTGATAAACATTTTTTTGTTTACTTTGTTAGTATTATACAACAAACATTTAATTAACAGTTAATCTGAGTGAATGAGCATTAATGCTCACAAAAGATTATTTATAAAAGGTTTAAATTATTCTCTTAGTAATTTTCTGTCTACAAAATGAATTGTAAAATCATCTTCAAAGCGTATAAACAATTAAGAATTATCTTGCAAGAAACCTCTGAAAAGGGATTTTTCAATTGCTTTCGGGAATATATGAATTATTTTCTTACTTGCAATTGTTTTAAAATTGTATCATATTGCAAAAAACGTTTTACATTAAGAATCGAGTTTTTTAAGTCCTGCTAAGTATCTTCCAAACATTTGCATTATAATTTTTTTTAATTTTTGTATTTTTTTTTCGCTTATGATCAAACTCAAATATATGTAATAAAAATGAAAGAACCATTATATTTGGTACAAAAGGAGCGCCTTATAAAAAATGAACGTTGAAAAGATTATTTGCTCTATATAGTTGTTCACAAGCTACTTATCATCAGCATCTCTAATTACCATGTTTCTTAAATTTGATCGGAAAATTCAACATTTCACTTTAAATTGGGCAATTATTATTCACTAACAAATTGCAGTCTTTTATCAGCATGTCTACTTGAAACTAAAGATATCAAAACTTTTTGTAAGCAAAAAAGCCTTAATTTATACAGTATTATAAACAACAAAAAGTATTAATTTTTTTTTTCACATTTTATTTTTCAATTGTTTTCAACATTGAGACAGTTATTTATTTTTGAAGCTTTTAAATATAACGTAGATAATAACTAGAGTAAATTTTTTTTTCTCATCATAAAAGATTGTTTTATCAATTTATTAACAATTTAATAAAAAAATTGTAACATATTTTAGATAATGAAAGACTTTGAATTTAACAAAATGGGATTGGCAATAAATTTGGCTTTTTTTAAACGAGTTTTTTAATTAATCACAATATTTAATTATATAATGTACAATTAAATTATTTTAATTAGAAGAAGGTATTTTATTATTAAAGTTAATGTAATATTATTAAAATTTCTACAATGTTCTCAAGCAAAAAATACTGTAATTACAAATTGTATAAAATTAGAAAATTTAATTAAAAAGAAAAAGCAATTTTGCGAGTCAATGATAGTTTAAATGTTGATTTTGCGATTACTGTTTGGTATTATTGTATCTATCTGATACATCTGGTGAAACGACTATAAATTTCATATATATATATATATATATATACGTGTATTTATTTATGCACAATTATGCAAATTACGCACAAATATTGCTCCATTTGCTGGCATGTCACGACACAACAAAAATTGTCGCAAAATGTGCCGTTAATTTTGCCCGAACAATTGCCCTGACAGTTATTTTACAATTAACAATTTTGAACAAAATAAAATGGCTCCTCGCGACTAATGCTCATTTTGAAAACTATCCATTAATCAGTTTTAAGTGCCTTGCGTAGTCGTGCTACTTTAACACACATTTATCATTGATAATTCCATTGGCTCGATGATCAATAAATATATATAAATAAATTGCAACAAATCATAGGATTAAAAAACTGTTTTTTTTTTTTATAAATATAAATTTGTGTACTAAAAATTATGATTATAAATAAATTTTACCTAATAATAATACGTTTAAATAACGTATTTTATTAACGAGATTTTTTGTTTGTTTAATCGAACAGACGTCAATTAATTGTAATCTTATAAAAATAGAGATGATTGATCATGTTTTATTTATGACCATTAATATAAAGCAGTATGCAAAGGATATTTAAATTTGAATAATATGCACATTTTCGTAGCTTCATGAAAATACATTCATAATGTATATATATTGTAAAGTTCTGTTTATAAGTTTGCAGCCACTATTTTCGAGTATCAGTATCGATGTCATTTCACGCTAATGTTTTCTCTCTCTTTTATGCTGAAGGTTTTACGAAAGGGGTGAGGTGTTGCTATAGTAGCAAGTTTATAGTCGGATTTTTGCTATGTGAGCTGCAGCAGCAATCAACATTCATTACCATTTTTTTTTATGAAATCAGTTTCAAAAATTGTTGAATTCCGAAAAAATATTTTTTTTATACTCCTAAATAAATCCCCCTTGAATTTTGCAATAATAATTTTTATATTATTATTCTGCCGAGTAATACAAATCAGTTCGCAGTTAAAAATTCCGTTATTTGGATAATTTCGTATGAATTATTCAACGAATTATTTCCATAAACGAAATTAACGAAAGTTGATGCTTCTGCTGTCAATTTGGATTCGGTCAAATCAGGTCAATCGACGAATTCATGTTAAAAAATTTTCATTTTCGATTTGTTAAATAAATCTTGTCACTTTGCTGCATTTCAATTGATTTTTTGAATCTATATATAGAACTGCAGCAAATTGTTTTAACAATTTCTTATCTTTGTACAATTGCAGTAGACGTGTGTAATAGTTATTTTGGAACAACGCGTGTAGATGTTTTAATAATTTAAAATAGGGATTTTCGGTCATGCGGTTCTGTGGTTTAATAAAGTATGGATGAAGTTCCGGAAGATCGTAATCACCGACACGAAAAATGATGGCACAATTGATAACCGTCTATCGTATCTGGATTAAATTCGCTTCTGTTATTAAATTGATCATTCATAAAGTGGTCATTATAATATTGCGGCTTATCTCGTTTCATTTTTTGATGATAATAGATTTTTCAATTTTAAAATTATAATTAATTGAAGAGATAACTTTTTTCTTCATATTTTCCAGTAATGTGTTTTAATAAAAATTCTTTTTACTTTTCCAATAATTCTTAAACAAAATTCATTGAATTAAAATGTAAAAGATTTTAATCTTTTGTTTGAAAAAAAGAGAAAATTTTAAAATCAGCATTAGAATTTTTTTTTTTTTTTGCGAAATAGAAATGACAA
>JABFPM010003383.1:0-14474 GCA_022817325.1 Idris sp. 1 HC-2018 | reverse complement strand
TCATATTTCTCTTTTAATAACATCTACTACCAACAAAAAGATGGATGCCCTATGGGTAGTAAAATCTCTTCAATTTTTGCTGACATGGTCATGAGAGAATTAGAAAAATATGTGTTATAAAAAGACAACTAAATTTTTTAGATATTACTGTGATTAACCAAAATGATACTAATTGGTATCACAAAAGTACATATTCGGGAAGAATTTTAAACTTCATGTCCAATCACCCCATACATCAAAAAAGATCCATGATTTTCCAACTAACAGACAAAGCCATTTTACTATCAAATCACAAATTCTGTTAAGAAAATTTAAAATTACTTTTTAACACTTTGACAGACAACTTATATCCATCCAAATTCATACAACTGAATATAACAAAAAGACTCAATTTTTATACAATAAAAACAACAAAAATAAAAACATTTCCATAGATCCAAAAAATATCATAGTCTTTCCTTTTTTTAAAGAATTAAACACATTTATAAAATTAATTTAACCAGATTCAAAGAACATAAATCTTATATAAGACAAAAATGTGACACTTCAGTTATGAGCAAACACATAGAAAATAATCAAAATCATGAATTTGATTTTGATAATTTTCAAATTTTAGACCGTGAAAACAACACACAAAAGAGAAAAATCTCAGAAATGTTATATATAAGAAAATTCAATAATGAATCTCTAATCCTTTTTGGAAAGTCTATTAAAGACAAAAAATGCACATTTCGATATTTTAACAACATGTAATGTCCAAATATCAAACCAAGGTACCTTATTCCATTAAATTATAGTTAAATGTACATGTTTTTATACAAAATATTTATATTCATTCAACGATTTCATTGTACATCAAAAAAATGTCCGTTGTAGTATAACCATAATTCACAAACAAGTTTAAACAAATACAAAATTTGTAAAAATGCGAAAAACTGGCGAATTTTAAATTTGTGATTTTTGTTAAATAAACCAAATTTTGTAATTTACAGATTTTTGAAAAAGGAATAAAAAATTCCGAAACGTAAAATGAATTTACACACCTTTATTTTGGCTAAAATTAAATAATAAACAACTAATTTTACCTTTTTTTTGTTCATACTGTTTCATTTTAAATTAATTTTAAATCGATATGTCTAGTCCATTTTAAACAAATTTAATAAAATATATCTGATTTAAATTAAAAATATAATTTCTTCAAAAATGTCAAAAAATAAATTGAAACTCTCTATCTAATCAAAGATATTGCATTTCTTATAAGTTATTCATTCTTAATCTAGAAACTAAATAATTGATATTTATTGACACCCATGTATAAACATCTGGAGTTGTAATAAACATTCTTTTTTTTATTAGTTCAAGATTTACAAAAGATTTGGGATCTGTGAAATTAGTTATCTATTAGTTATCTTTGTATTAAAGAATATTTTATGAAAAATCAAATAATAGTATGAAATAATTTATTTATGTACAAACTAATTGTATTATAAAATAAAAATATAATATATATAATTCTGTACTTACTCAAAAACTCCACTGTCATTTTGATCTCCCCAAATCAAAATTTCTGCAATCGATCTTAAAGTTTCAACAAGAAGACCTCTATTGTTTTCAGATACATTTTGATTTTTCGATAATACATTGTACAGATACCTGAAATAAAAATAATCGCAATTAAAAAACCATATAAATTTTTTTTTATAAAATTGAAATATACTTTCGAAACTACAACATTCTTATAAACAATTACATATAAATTATGAAAATAACTTTTAGAAACAATAAATTGTATTTTTTTAGTAAAACAATAATTAGTTTTAAAAAGTCCATAAATTACTTGAGATGTTCCAAAGAGTGAGGATTTTTGGGCTTCCAAAGGCCACCTCCAAACCAGCTACGACTGCGAAACATGATTGACTTTACGTGGTTAGCTCAAATTTTTTTGCTGATTATTTACTACGTCGTAACATTCATTGTTATTGAGGAATGATTTAAAAAACAGATGATGTTTATCAAATTTAAACAAAATCACAAGTTTCTTCAATAGTTATATGATAACGTGAAAATTTTATATAAACCAGACAGAGCAAACATTTTTTTAGGTTAGGGTCGACTCGTCCATTGTCGTTTGACAGCTGATACAAATAGTTCAAGAGTTGATTACAGAGGGCAGGTTGAGTACAACGAGTTCTTTTTTTTGAGCAGATAAAAAATTCGGTATTTCTGCTTTTGGAGAACTGATATCAATTTTAATTTATTATAAATCAGTTATCGCTCAAAAATATAAATTTTGGATTTATAAACAAAGGAATTAAATGATAACAATAAATAGTACTTTTAAAAATATATTTTCTCAACAAAATATATTTACATAGATTTACTGTATTAACTATTTATACAATCTCATAAATATATGCGATAGACAATTACTTCAAGTCTCAACAATTTTTTCACAACATAATAAATATATTAATCGACTAACCACAAAAACGTTAATCGAATTGCCTAATAACTTGTATTTCTGTTTTTCTGTAATATTATCCGGGAAAGAAAAGTTTTCTGAAAAACACATCAGTCTAGACACTTCTCTTGGTGTAAAATACCTCAATTTTAAACTAGCAAGTAAATCTAAATAACGTTCATCAGATTCATCTAAATTTTCTAATTCGTTAAAAATGTTTTTCATTTTATTTTCTGTCAGCGGACAGTAAACAGAACCCGTACCCTCTAAATAATGATAATAAGCTTTTGTGAAACAACAAGATCCATTGGATTCTTTATTTCTTATGTCCAAAACCGACCATCTTTTTTTCAAAATTTCTAATGGTATCATATATTGTTCTTGAACGTCACTCTCTAAAATATGTTCCAACGTGTAACACTTCGTATCTGTTCTTAAATTTATTTTATTATCTTTTTCAGCTAAAATTTCATGTCTATTTTCTGGCAAAATATTTTTAACATTAACTGGAAGTTCTTCTATTAAATGTTCATTACTAAAAATAAATGGAAATGCTTTCCTTTTTGCTATTAAATAGTATCTCTGTCGTGAATTAGGTATTCCGAATTGATAAGGACTAAGCAAAAATTCTTTAACATCATAATCCGAGTTTTTTAAACAAGACACAAGTTCATTTCTTGTAACTGAATTTTCGAATCCTCGTACATTTTCAACTAAAATGTACTTTATTGAGGCTGTTTGAGTTATTAAATTCATAACGTGGAACAGAGAAGATGTTCTGTTGTCCAGCTTGTCTTTTTGAAGGCCATTCCTGGTGAAAGGTTGACAAGGTGGACTCATAAAAATGGCGTTAATTCCAAGATTTTTTATCAATTCGGGCTTCAGATTTTGAATATTTCTATTTAAATTTGGCGTTTTTGAAAAATTGTGCTTGTAAACATTATTTGCGTTGGTATTGATGTCTATAGATGCTACAATTTGTCCATCAACACCACTTTCTGTAAAAAAGAAAAACAATTAATAAAACAAAATATAATAAAATAATATTATACATTTATTTTTATCAACATTAAAGCAAATTAATTTTTCTTACCTAATAAAGCAGAATGCATCCCTCCAATACCACTGTATAATTCCAATATTTTCAACATGATTTATAGTTAATAAGTTATTGCTCCAAAATATTCTGGTTCTCATAGAGAAACAATAGTCTTCAAAATTCGAGCTTTTCAGTTAATAAAGTTTGTTTAATTATTGTTTTCGTTCATTGCAAAGGTTATTTGTTCAAATGATGTTTCTAAAAATGTAAACAAATATACTACATGAAAAACCTAAAAATTCATATATTAAATAATTTCACCATTACATTACCTATATTAAATGTGATACAATAATAATAAATCAGCACATAATTTAAATAGTTCAATATTTTTACAGAAACATATCTACAATATTGACAACAAACATGGAAAACATAACCTCTTAATAATTATATATTATACGCATGCGCGAGTTTCTAAATAAATCATTACTTTAAATTGGACACTTAATTTGATTTTATGTAATAATATAAAAAGAAATCGATCCATAAAAATTTATATTTTGTATCTACTTTTCATAAGTAACATTGTTATAAAAATTTTTATAAAAATGTCATTTCGGATCTCCCGCCTTTTTTGAAGGGAGCAGCATTGTAGAAAATGGCAGTAAGAAATTTTGAATTCTTGAACCGGTGTGAATCGGTTATGTTGTGACGTTGTTTTCAATCTATTTCTGTTTACTGTTTATCTCTTTTAAGAGAGAAGAAAGTGCTGTGATAATTTTGCATATAAAAATATGAACTAGAAACAAGTTTTGATAACAATATTCAAGTTATAATTTTGATTTAAAAACAACATCAAAGTAAGTAGCAAATGAATAATTTGTGACTTTAATTTAACCTTCAAAGTCATGAAGAAAATTATTTAGATCATTAAAGACTCTTATAAACAATGTATATATGATAAACCTGAAATTTGAGAGCAATCTTTTGTAAATTGTGGTTAATTTGTATTTTTTTGAATTATTCAAAACACAAAAAATAGTAATTTATTCCCATTTTCTAATATTTGTATATTGTTTGTTTATGTACATTTTATATGGTTTTTTAAATATACTTTTAAATTTGTTATTAAAATAATTTGCATTATAAGTATTATTTTCAAAAATTAACATTGATATGAGGAAATATATTTTCATATGGAGCAACAAAAATATAAATGTAAAGAATGACAATAAAAAAAATTGAAGGTCAGTAAAAATAGAATCGTCGCAAGTAAAATTAGGTTTATTTTGTTTTCTTGCTTAAATTTGAGAATTGTTATTTCTATGGAGTTTAGCTTAGCATAATTATATAATTTTTTAAGTATTAACGGTTTTAATTATTTTATTTTATTTTTTATAGAAAATGTCCTTACAAAATCTAATTTCATTTTTATAATTTGTATTGTAATATCTAATACTGTAAATTTTACTAATAAAATTTGAAAATCACAGATGTCTCGAAAACGGATTTTTAGACTTTCCAACAGAAGAAGTACTATGAATTTTAATAACACCGATCAGCCCCTTACTGGTAATTATTATTAACAATCGTATTATATGTTTGATATTTTTTGTTATTAACTAGTTTTTTTATATATTTATTTTTGTATACATGACTTATTTCACATTTTGAAAAATATAACTGTGACATTTATTAAATTTGTCTATTGATTCAATAAAAAAAAATTATTCTCTTAATCAGAAAAATAATTTTTTCAGATGACGTAACATTTGGTGGTTTGGAAAACACAGAAAACCTGATTTTTCCTCAACGGGCACGCACTTCAGATTCATTTAGCTTAAACTCAACTAACTTGGATCCTTCACTAACAGACCCTAATTGGCATAAACGCTTAAGAAAATCATCAACAGCCTATGTAGCAAATTTAAATTTCAATGATGAAAATAATGCAACAAAAGTCAGTGATAATGGTATACATGTTTCACTGTTATACAATTAATTAAACGTAATAATTTACTTAAAATCAGCTTTAAATAAAAAAAGAACAAAAATCCAGTTGTAAAATTAATACGTTTTAAAAATTATTTACAATTAAATCTATTTAACGAGAATTATAAAATAATAGTGTGGTAACAAGGTAAAAGAATAACTGTTTGCAAAAAATACACACATTTTAAATTAAAATTATTTTAAAATCTGCAAATGAAAATTTAAAATTGCGAAAGCAATGTTTTTCCTTTGTATGACAAAAAAGTAATTTTTCCTGTTTAACTTTTTTTTGCAGGAGGGTATTTGTGTATAATAACGATAGAAATTGTGTTTTTCTGAATTTTTTCTTAATTTTTTAAAAAATGCTTTTTGTTAAAAAAATATAAACTTAAGAAAGGTAGTGGTACCGGTTACCGTGATTTTCAAACTTTAAGTGACTATATACAAAAAACTAAAACGGAAAATAAGTAAATTTGTAGAATAAAATCAACTTTATTCATTACTAAATTTCATTTTTGTTTTTTAACGCTATTAGGCAATAATCTGAAAAATTGCTTATCATACTTGAAAGTTTCAACCTTGAAATTTTTTGTTGCACTACTATTTTTTGTACATTCGGAAAATCTAAAAACAAAAACAAAATTAGTCTGAAAGAAGTTCCTTCATCAGTAATATATTGAATTCTTCAGAGATAAAAGAAATTTTCTGTAAAATTGCTCATATATAATAATTTTTATTGTTCAAAATTGAATAACTTGATAAATTATCTATAGAACTTTATTATTAAAAAAACTAGTATTTTCTAAGAATTTCTAATAGAATATAATACATAATATTTTTATTTAACATATTTTTTCTTTAGATTTGAAAATCTATGGTATTATACTTGACGTGTGACAGAAGTAGGCGATTCCACGTGACTGTGAAATGACCCAATTCGCTTTGCTCGTTGGGTCACACACTCGTGCATGATCGCCAATTTCTCTCAAAAGTTGAGTAATATACTTTTCCTTACAAGGGCTAGAGAATTTGCTTTTTTAAACTGTTTTTCGGTGAACAAATTTGACATTTTTGCATAAAATTTTAATTTTCCCGCACGTGTAAGAAAAACAATATTTATGTACTGAAATAGTCTCATTTGAATTTACACCAATCATTGTGTTAACTTAAAGAACAGTCGCGTTACCATAATTTTACATTTAAATTTGTAAAATAACTTATTTTATATGTAATTTTATATTCCTTTTTGTGAAATCACTTTATATGTATATAATTACTGAGGTGGCCCTTCAGAAAATGCTTCAGCTTGCCACCCTCCAAAACGGCCCAGAGAAATATAAAAACCCGAAAAAAATGTACTTTTTATTTTTTTAAGGTCAAAAAACCGTGCCACATACAAGTTTTGTCAAATAAAAAATGAAAAATTCTTATAAAAAGGACATTTTTCAAACAGCTGTAACTTTGAAAATTTACCATTAAAATGACTACAATTTTGTTTAAATTAAAGCTTGAAATATCAATTTTAAGATAATGTTCATGAAAAAACTTAAAATTCAATAGATGGCTCTGTAATCGCAATTAAAAAATCAAATAATTGAAAAATATATATTATGAATAATATTGCAATTATAGCGCCATCTGTTGAATTTTTAATTTGTTCATAAACATTATCTTAAAGTTGATATTTCAAGTTTTAATTTAAAAAAAAAATTGTTGAAAAATTGTCAAAGTTACAGCTGTTTGAAAAATGTCTTTTTAATAAGAATTTTTCATTTTTTATTTTACAAAACTTGTATGTGACACGGTTTTTTGATCTTAAAAAAATAAAAAGTACATTTTCTTCGAGTTTTTATATCTTCCCGGACCATTTTGGGGGGTAGCAAGCTGAAACATTTTCTGAAGGGTCACACTAATAATTACATTAGTACATTTTAAAAATTCATAGCGTTACGAAATTTTAAATTGTAGGTTGTAACTTTAAAACATTTAGGTGATATATTTTTTCATTTACTGTACGTATTGTAATTTAGTATGGTGTTTTGCATTTTTTACAAAGTATTAGCAATTTTACGATTATCATTAGTGGCAAAATAAGGTGAATTCACATGTAATTATTATAGAGTAAATAATATTTAATACAATTTTTTAAAGTCATAATAATAAATTATCATTTTGAATACAACATAAGCTTAGAATTAAAGAGTTTGTATTAATTAAATTTCATTATGCTTTCACAAGAGTATTTATTATAATGTATTTTACAGATTGTCAAATAGATGAAACAACGAATGTTACTAAACATACGTTATATAAACCATCTAAAGCAAAACGAATGCGATTTGATGATTCTTCAACAAATAGTTACTCGGAAAATGAATTTGAAAAAATTCTCAGTCAACATGGTACTCAAGATAAACAAAAAAACAGTCTCAACATAAATAATACTATGACAAACAATTCTGCAACCGTAATGTGGTCAGAAAATTCAGAATCAGAAGATATTGAAGAAAAATTACAGCAAAATTTAATTTTGAATAAAAAGTATGGACAACAATTTCTTCAACCAGTAGAGCAATATTCAACCGACGACAATACAGAAGAACTTCTACAAACTTTGAGCAATAATCCCCGGCCTGATGATATATCCTTACATGGAAGTGATCAATCTACTAAATCAACTAGATCAACTAGATCATCAACTTTGATCATTCATAAGTCACCTGCATTAAAAGAACAAGAATTACCAAAGTCAACATCTGAAGATGTCACTGCAAAGACAGCCAAACAAGTTGCAAAAAAGCCATCAGAATCAAGAGATCTTGGATCTTTGTCTTACCATGAAAGCGATCAGAATGAGGATGACGACAAAAGAAATGAAACTGGTCAACAGCAGCGAGTTTCAGAGAATTTGGAATCATCAAAATTTCTTGAAGATCATTCCAGCAAAACAAAAAGTGTAGATAAAATATTAACTATTAACTTAACAAGGATGGAAGAAGAAGACGACCCAGAAATTAATGCAACTATAACCAAAAATAGGCTAAGTATGACTTTGAAATCTCGTCCTCGCATAATAAATAGTACTCCGCAAAAATCTCCAAGAAAGTTGGTTTTAGACTCTAGACAAATTTCATCTACTTCGAAAAAGGTATCAAAATCGTTTGACAAAGATTCTTCAAAGTTGAATAAAAGTAAATCAAATAATGAACAGAGAAGTCACTGCAAATTAGATTCACTGGCCAAATCTGTCCAAGAATCATCGGAAAATGATCAGCAAATGTCTGAGTCACAGCTAAATGTGTCAAAAGCAAGTAACACCTCAATTCGAAGTAAAGTTGATATGCCTTACAATCATTTGATTCCAATCTCTAGTTCTGATGAAGAAGAAGATGACGATAACAAAAATAAAAGCCAAAAAAAAAGACAAAGCACTTCTACAAGTTATTCTACTAGAAATAAAACTAAAACTGACTCTAATCTTAATGCAAGTAAAACACGAGAACTACAAAGCAAAATTCTAAATTCGCCTAGTTCACGGTTAAATATGTCATCTGTAAGTAATAGTTCCAGAATGCGATATCTGTCAGCAACATCTATAAACGAAATCAGTTCAGATGAAGATGGTGTAGATTATAGCAGGGTCAGTCGTACTTCACAGAAGTTTGAAAAAACTACAAATATTTCAACAAATCAATCGCCAGTAAAAAGAAAAGTGAGTTCTATTTTGAAAGAAAATAAGAACCAACAACGAAAGAAAAAAACTCTGAGTACTTCTGCATTAACATCATATTTAGCGAATTTAAGTAAATCTGAAAAAAAGTCAGTGTTTGATACGATATTTGATTCTACTTCAGAAGAAGAAAATGTTGCAAATCAGTCAAATGCCAGTCACATTACCCAAACTAAAAGTTCCAAAAAGAAAGATCAATCGAAAGCACTGCCTACAGATAGTTCAAATGAAGATGACATTAACGATACTGCAAACATCGACACATCACAAAATTTCGGAAAAAGCAAACATTCTTCAGAAAATCGATCGGTTATTAAGAAAATTATGCGCGATTCAAATGAAGAAGATGTTGCAAATAAAAGCAGAGTCAGTGAAGCTTCACAGACTAAAAGTTCCAGAAAACAAGATCGAACAATAGTAGGTTCAAATGAAATTTCAAATGAAGATGATGATAATGACACCAGACCCAGTCACACTTTACAGAATGCTGACAAAAATAAAAGCAGAGTCAGTAGAACTTCTCGAATCAACAGCTCCAAAAAACAAGATCAAACAGTATCAGAGTCAAGAGAAATTTCAGATGAAGATAACGACGATAACTCTAGAGTCAGTCACTTTTCCCAGAATGTAGACAAAAGTAAAAGAACTTTAAAAAGTCAGTCGGCTAGCAAAAAAGTACTGAGCGATTCAAGTTCTGAAAAAGAAGAAGAAAAAGAAAGTAATATGGATAAATCAGAAAAAAGTTTACAAAATGTGAATAAAATTTCAACTGGCAATATTAGTTCAAGATATTTGAGGACAAAAGATAAGCAAACCCCATTAAAGGAATCTGATTTAAAAGACTCTGACGTTAATTTATCAGGTGTAAATCAAACTTTTAATATTACTACAAGAAGTTTAAGGTCAAGAAGTAAGCAAAGTATAAGAAAGGAATCTGAATTAGAACACTCCAATGCTAAATTATCAGAAGTAAAAGAAAATTCAACTATTAATAAAAGTTCTAGAAGTTTGAGGTCAAAAAGCAAGCAAATTACAAGAAAAGAATCGGAATCAGAACACTCCAATGCTAATTTATCAGGAGTAAAAGAAAATCAAACTTTTAGGACTGGATCAAGAAGTTTGACATCAAAAGGTAAAAAAAATACAGAAAAGAAGTCTGATTCAGAACTCTCTGATGATGATGTACCAGAAGTAAATGAAAACCATACTTGGAATGCCGACTCAATAAACGAGTCAAATGTATCATCACGAGAAACTAAATCAAGAAAGACAAACGAAACTTCCGATGTTGCTGAGGAAAAAGAAAAGGACCAAAGAGAAAAAGTGGCTGCCCAACCATTTAACAAGTCGAGATTATCAAACTTACGAAACAATAATCAAAAGGAAACCTTAACTGAAGATGAACTATTGAACATTTTGGAAAAATCAGACTCTGATACCAATGAAAATGTTGAGAAAAGAAAATTTATCAAGAAAGACAAGTCATCTACAGAAAAACTGTCTTCACGAAGAACAGATGCAAAAGATTCATCACACAAACTTAAGGAGTCTTTAAATTGTAGTTCGGAGAAGAAAGATAAATCTAAATCAAAAGTGCCAGGTAAGCAAATTGCCAGCGAACACTCTCAGTCCAGCGAGTCGGAAAAAGAGAATGAATATTCAACTAATTTTTGGCACTCCGAGAATCGCAAAACATACAACAGAAACAAAACTGCATATCAGAGTGACGACAATTCTTCGGCAACAAACCACTTTGAAAAAGACTTTAATTCTGAGAACACAGAAGTAATCGATTTACAGTTATCCAAAGAGAACTCTCGAACCACAGACGAAGCACTATCAGTCCAAGCAGACAACAACATAATTCATGAAGAAAGAATAGAAGACATTGCCGGAATTATGTTAGGAACTGCACTAAATCGAACTCGGACGACTGGCCCAAGATTTGAGGAATCTGCTGCACAAGAACCTTTGCCCGCGACTCAAACAGGTGCAAAGAAAAAAACAAAGGAACAAAGTTCGAAATTTCTTATTAAACCAATTCAAGGTACCCTCGACGATTTCCTGATACCAAAACCACCATCAAAAGATTTGCCACCGAGTGAGTTGGGACTGAAGTACGGTAGTTTGCAGCAGTTCGACAAAGAGCACAATTTGACAGACATAGCTGAAAGAGCAAAAGCAAGTAAAAAGTTGAAAGATCTTAGGCAAAAGCTGGTCTTTGATCCTTACATTATCCAGGAAACCAGACGAATTGAACGAGAGGAATTAATGAAGAAGGAAAAAGAACGTGAAGAAAAGCTGAAGAAAAAAGAACAAAAGAAACAGTTGAAGAAGAAGCAAGAGGAAGCGTTGAGGAAACAGCGGGAAAAAGAGGAAAAGAAGCGCAAGCAGACAGAACGCGATGCCAAGGTGCCGGATGCTTTCAAGGTCAACGGCAAGGTCTACAAGCCGCCAGCGTTGTATGCCCCACGTAAGTGGTGCACCCCTAGACTGTATGCTTATTTGCAGTCGAAACTTGAACCGAATTATGGACTTAAGACGAGAATCAAGTCGGAACAAATTATGAAAACTTTGGTCGAAGTTGTGGACATTGTTACGAAGGCAAAGAAGTACGAGGACTACAAGGAAGTTCTGGCGAAGCTGAAGAATATGCTAGCAAGGAAAGGGATTGTTGTCACGCATGATGATTTTTACTTCTTTTGTACGGATTATTTGAACCATGATTTCAGAATAAAGGTGATTCCAATGATGTTTCCAGGGAATATAATGAACATTCCTGATCATGATCCTACTCAGGATGACAAACCAATTTTAGGATGAATTATAATTAATAATATTGTATTTAATTCTTTGAGATTATAATGACGTTAAAAATAATACAATTATATTCATAAAGAATTAAATATTTTACTTTTGCAATTAATAAAATTTAAATTAGATTTTTTGTATTATAACTGGATGAGGAAATTAAACCTGGATGGCAATTTAAATCGAACACATAAAAGTGTTTTGATTTATCAAATTTATAAGTGTTTACTTATGATTGAACTTAATTTACTCGTTTTGTAAAAAAATTGAAAAAAGTTAATAATTTTTGATAGAAGAATTCTTAGAGAATCAATATTAAAATAAAAAGTTTAACTTATTTTGTTAACAATTTGTAATAGATTCATATGATTAATATATTATATGTTTACAACTGTAAGAAACAGTGTTTATTTTTAAAAACTGCCAATGCTAAAACTAGCGCAGGTTGTCAGTTAATTTATTGATAATTCGAATTATTTACAATCATTTGTCATGTATTACTAATATATAATACAATACTGTATACGCATAATAAAGGGAAGCACTTAAATTCATCAATATCAAAAATATATTATACAATTCGTTGTAAGATGATTAATATAAAAAAAAATTATATTCACAAAGAATTGACTGCAGTAAAACAAGCAGGTTTTATTGTACGTTATTTTTTTATTCGATAAACTGATGCTTATAACATATTAAATATTTAAACATCTATGGAAAAATAATATTTTGTTTTTATTTTTAAAATTTTAAGTTACAAGTTCAGTCAACTAAAATATGATTTTCAGTATACGTATTAAAATAATGTAAAAATATGCCAACTATAAATTTTTTTGTTTAAGAATATATTATTTGTCTGTACATTTTAAAAGATATAATATGTTAAAAGTATGAATTCGTCAAATATAAAAAAAAATTGTAATTTTTTATGAATTTATTATTTCTACATACTATTGTAATATATTTTAAGTTTTAGTTTTTTATGTTATTCAAATTAGCAATAAATTCGACTCAAAATTTGTTTGTACAAATCATAATGTATATAGTAAATTTCAAGAAATAATTTAAGTTCTTTAATTTAATAAGAATCTTAAAATAAGCTTTCTGTCTTCTACATTTTTGTAATTAACTGTTTTAAACATATTTTTGTACTTTAATAAAATGTTAAAAAAATGTAAAAGTGAGTATAATTATTCAGTAAAAAACATACAAATACTGCAAGAATATTTAATATTTAAAATTTTTCTTTAATAAAGAAAAGTACAAAAACCCAGATTCTAAATTTAATCTTACATAAACAAAAGCAATTATTTTTTTTCTCAAATAATTCAGAGTTGTTTATGTTTTATTGGTATATTATTTGCTTATATTAACAAATTAAAAGAAAATATTAAGAAAAGGTGAATGTGAACAATCAGTAGATGTCGTCTCTTTGTATTACCCCCTCTTTCCCTTCCTCTTGATGTTTCCTTTTTCGCGACTGCGCCGAGCTGCGCCTGAAAATGAATCGCGACTCAATTAGTGATTGACGAAGCGCTCGCGAGTTCGGTTGAGGCAGGGTTTAAGTTCCAGGTAGTGAGATCATTCTCGGGACCCCACAGCAAACTGCATCTAGGTAAATGATAATTATAATAAAGACGTGGCGCAAAAAATATTTGATGGAAAAAGCACGAGTTAAAAGTAACCCGGTTGCGGTGTGAAAGTAGATCGCCCGTGAAAGGTTTCTTTTCGCGACCAAAATAGAAAGCATACGCGTCATCCACAGGGCGACCGCAAGTCACCAGGCAAAATTATTTCTTTGTTAATATTACGAAAAATAGTATTTCGAACTGATGGTCAGGTTGATATCAACTCGTCACAACTTGCGACAGAATTTTATTAAAACGGTTTACTTTTGTACTTCACGAGAAATGCAAAAGTGCGAAAATTAAATATCAACTTAACCTGGCTGAACCGTTTTGTTTTTGAAAATTGTTATTTTGCTTTCAAATAAATAATTGATTGTTGTATTTATTAATTTGTATTTTGTTTAGTTATTTTTGAAAAGCTTTTTTTTGATTCGGTAAATTATTATTATTATTGTTATATAATCCATGTTTTGTTTTCATTCGAAAAGTGTTCTTAAAATGAAATGTGGAATAATTTTTTTAATCAGAGATTATTGAATGAAATAAATAACTTAATTTATTTGATTTTATTTATTTAATCTATTATTTGGATATGACATTTTAGAATTTTTTAGTTGTGTATTTCAAACTAAAAGTAAAATTATTTGTTATTTAAAATATTTCACTTAAGTTTTTTTAAATGTATATTTTTCAAACAAAGAACAGTTTATTTATAAAATATTTTGTTTTAATCAAATCGGTTTGTTTGTATGGGGTCATTCAAAAAATACGTACACTAAAATGGAGAAATTTTGACACACACACACG
>JABFPM010003382.1:0-14478 GCA_022817325.1 Idris sp. 1 HC-2018 | reverse complement strand
AATAAACAAATTCTCTAATCACTCATAGTTAATAAATATTAATAAATTTCTAGAATAAAAAAAACATTCTTTTCTATACATTGCAAACACTAAATTAAAAGTTTTCTTTGTTTGAATATAATTAATTCTGTTAATTAACTCACCTGCAAGGTCACACAATATTGAATTTAAACCTATGAGTACAATTTTTTGCAATTTTAATGAAAGATTTAATAAGATAAGGTTAATTAAAATAAATATAATTTAGTAAATTACTTTTAAATATTTCAATGAAAGTGTACACTTTTATTATTTCATCATCCAAACAAAGATAAAGATTAACCTCTAATTTTATAATTACGTTTTTACTTTATTTATTTGTTCACTTATTTTGTTTATAGAGACGTACATCAATCAAAACATGAAAATTTTTATTTTTCATGTAATTAAGTGAAAAAAATGTTAATTGGGTTTGAAAATAAATTCTAGTTATAGAAAGAATTAGCACAGTGCAAATAGAAACTAGAGATTAGTTACAAGCTGACCCGGAAGCTTTTTCCATGCTTCTTCAACGCATTCATAAAACTTGCTCGTGTTTCTTCGCATTTTGTTATGTTAATTGCAGCTTCGGGCGACGTGTTTCAAAGCGTGACTCTATTGGTCAATCCATGCCAAGGGCAATATAAAAATCTGTCTCTTTTGCCGCTCGAGAAATTTCAAGATAAAGTTTACTAGTTTATCGCTTTTTGTCGCAAACAATTTACATATCAAAAATTGAATTTATGGTGGTCTTCTGCAGATCAGTCAAAATATAGGTATATAGTAGTTTCAGAATCAAGAAAGTATAAATGACAAACGTGAGATAAAAAGTGATTGCAATTGAAATCCTACCTGACCTTCGGTTTGATTTAGTTGATCGATTGAAATAATCATTTGATAATAAAGTTTTCCGTGCGTCAGGAAGCCTACGTAATGATTGCAAATACCGGAACCAGAATCATGCGTTGCAATTGCTTTATACGATCTATTATTACGGTGATTAACAAAAAAAGCATTCGAATTTCTTGTACAATTTTTGCAAGGTGCAATTGGCGTAATTAAATTTATAAATAGTGTTAGTGTATTATTTCTACTAAAATTACACGTGAAATATTTTATTGAGCATGGCAAACAATATTATCTTTAAGATATTCATGAATGCAGTTGTATTAATCAAGATAAGTAGAAAAACGTATTTTTTATATTATTTATTTGAAATGGAAATACAATTTATATTACGACGTTTTTAATATACACAAGTTCAATGTGGACAGATGAATTTTAGTGGCTTTTGTTATAAATTAACGATGATGAGGTGAATGTAATATACCCAATATTTTGGAATTTTTTTCACTTTTTGATGCATGCATAATTAACCATACGTGACTAAAATAACGATATAAATGAAATATGAGTTAAAAAGTTTAAATTAGAAAAAACAACATTTTAGTGTAGAAAGTTATGGTAATTAACAAAATTTATATATAAATATTTATGTTGTACGTATATAATAAAGAAAAAATAAAAGTAATTAACGAATACATTTTATTATAATTTACATTAAATAGAAATAAATTTTTCATGGTTGATTCATGTAATTTTTATGAATAAAGATTTGATGAAATACTAATTTAATACAAAAAAGTAGTAAATAAAATAAATTATAGTAGATATTTGATTTTATTATAAAACCGGTAAATTCCTAGTTCAAAGCAATGGATAAAGAAAAAAGAATTGTATCCAGGAGCTAGCGCCATCTACTTCAAGAATAACATTAAATAATTTCGTTTTGAAGTAAGATTCTTATATCTGTGTACATTCTTTTTTACATTAAAAGCAGTATAATCAATTATTAAAATATATAAATTGTTATTTACAAATATAGTTTTTCATAAATTAGATAGTTTGTTCAATAAAAGCGGAGTTACTTAATATTCTCAACATAAATCGACGGAATAATATTATTTAGCAGTGAATGTATAGGGGTTTACATATGTATATATACATATATTTTTGTTTTTAAGTGAGTTTGAGAGAAAAGTTTTAAAATTTTGTTTTAACTATGTTTAATACTTAAATGAATAACATATAGTTAAATAATTCCTTGTTTCAATTGAAAAAAATATATTTTCCGATAATTTAAGATTTCATTTAAAAACAAAATAAATACTTGCCTAGAAAACACTGACCAGTGTACTAAAAATTGAAACTGTTCAAAATAATTCCCTCTTTTTCCAGTTTTTCAAATAACTATTTTTATAAAGCTATTTAAATTTAGCAGAATCAAATCATCTAAGCATTCATTCGTATAATAAAATTCGATGAAATATTCAACATTTAACAGGAAAAGAAAAACAGAACAAAAAAAAATCAATAAAAAAGCCATTCATCAATGAGAACTGAATTTTGAAATTCAATTATTCGATTAAACTTTATCCACAAATCACTGACTCAATTTCGCTGAAAAAACAAAATTGCTTGAACATTGCCCGTCACAAAATCTAATCAATCTGAAAACTTTAACGTGCGCCTGAAAATAAACCCCCCGAGCCGAATTCCAGAGATTTTATTAGAAGTTGTTTTCTGGGAAGCAAAGTCACGCAGTCGAATGTTGAAACCGGAACGACGTGTCCCCGGTCCCTCTGCCCCCCTGACACTTAATTTTTCCCGCTTGCTGCACGGAATTTCCCCTTGACCTTGAAAGGTCCTCCGCGCTCCGTTCACGAGCAAAAGTGCCCCGCAAAAGGTTTCGTGTGCCCAAAAACGTCCTTGGCCGGTGGGCGCGCATCCTCGTCGGAGGGGGGCCCCCCCTCGTCGGCTCGCCCGGATCATGTACGATCCAACGAGAGACACGTTCGCGGCAACGAAACAAATAGGCCGGCGACTTTCACCGCGCGCTCGGCAATGTCGCGGTGGAGGGGACAGGGAACCCTTGGTTCTGGGACCGTCAGCCAGACGCGGGGGCCTTACTCGTTCGTGTCGGGTCCTTCGGTTCCGAGCAGAAGCACGTGACAGGTGGCTTTTTAGTCGGCAACGGAGTTGGTGAGCACGCGAAAAACTGGCCGCAACTAAGTGGACCCCGTCGTCGCCGCACCGCGACCGCGCCGCGCACCCCGATGTAAGACATGTGCACTGATCCAAAGAACCCGCGACTCACACACAATGCCGCAGCATCGAAGACCACCGTGTGTGGACCTCTTTTCCGCGCTGTTATGTGTCGTCTGCTTGACGACGATTACGAAAGTCGGTGAGTATGTTTTTTTTAAGAAAATGAGTTACGTCTTCGGGTCAAAGTATCTGCAGGTGGCCCAAGAATCTTCGGAGACCGCGCCACCCAAGGAAAAGTTGCAAGTGAATGCGCTTGCGAACACCGTGTGTCTTACATCTGTCATGTGCATCGTGTGCACGCTATTATTCGCATTTTGTAACATTAATTATGAAAGTGAAGAGTTCAAAAGGTCGACGTGCTGACCCACTTTCTTTCAAGGCTGAGACAATTTTTTGTCTACTACCGTGGAGGACTCAAGTTTCTTCATTTCTTCATTTACATTTGTTTCAGTGTTGTGCTAGGTACAATTGTACATTGTATTAAGCCGTGCAATATTCGTCATGAAGCGAGTGGGGACTGTGGCATTTGCCTTAAGGTTTAGAAAAGGCACAATTGTTGGAAGTTTTTTGTTATAAAACGCAAACAATTTTCAATAAATTTATACTGGAATTATTAATTATTCAGAATAAATAATAATTTGATTCAGATTTATGGGAAGACGAATTTTTTTTTTCGAATGTTCGGATTTATTAGAAAATAATGTGGTTTTACCAGTACGATTGTGAACTTTTTTTCGCATAATTTAAATGATAATTTTTCATATTTTGGCAAGATATGAACAGTTAATTTTTTATTCTTAAATATTTAATTGTAAATCTCTAATTAGTTTTATTTGTGTCAAACATTCTTTTGAATGAAAAATGTAGAATTCGTCATTTATAATACTATACATTTCAAATGTATTATTATTTTATCAAAACATCAAATTTTATAGATTAATACTTTATTTTTTTTAAACAAAGAAACAACATTTTAGAAACTCGTTTAAATTCATTAAATTTTTGGAATAAAATGTAAATATATTTACATTAAAAAACAATAATTAGAATAAATGATATTTTATTATTAAATTATATAAAAATGTTCCTTGTACGTTTAACATTATCAGATTTAACAGTAAAGAGAATAAAGCATTGTTACAACAATTATTTACTAAAAGATTAATCACAAGTCAGCATGCAATTTACAACTTTTGAAGATATCTATGATTTTTGTATGATAATTTACAAAATAAATCATTAACCTTTTTTTATTATAAAGAAAAAAAGAACTATAGCATGTTGTACAACTTTTTTTTGAAGACTCAATTATCATAACACAAATGTAACAGTAATAACCTTGCTATTGCTACCGTATATATAAATACAAATTTTCTAATTTATGAGAGTAATTATAAATATTTTACAAATTACCCCTTCAAAAAAAACTTATTGTACAATTATGAAGACATCATATAAGATTGTATTTTTTTATGACATCATTTGTATCTCTTGTTCTTTTTTCCTTTGGCAAAATTACTTATTTATGAAACAACATCAATAAACATAATTAAATTTTGATTAATGAAACAAAGAATGTGAACGTACTAACAAGTTGAATTCATTGATAATAAAGGTGTTATGTATGTTCCTAATGAGTGCAACGAGTTAGGGTGTTTTGTACAGTTAAGAATATTCTTTAATACTTAGCAATTAAATGCAAAGCTTATTACACTTTTTTTTGGAATGAAATTAACAATTTTATGCTCTATTTTAAAAACAGTATACGATATTATAAATCCACTTTTGAAATCGAAACTTTATTACAGAATTAAAAATAATGTATATCAAATATAGAAAAATGTAGAAAATTTATTTATAAAAGTTTATTAACATGTGAAAATAAAAATGACAATTTAAGATTTTAAAACTTGGAATGAATATTCAGTGAAACTAAAATACCAAGGTATTTATGAAATTTAACAACTTGCGTTGAGGTACTATTAATATATAATGATCGATTCTTATAATGTATCGAAAATTTTTTGCTATTTCACAATATTTGCAGTATTGGAAAAAGCCTTTGATATTCATGAAACAAGATTGATAATTAAAAGCGACTGCATAAGACCATACCATTCCAATTTTATTACTTACTCACACGTTAGGCATACATATTGTATATTGCATATTTATAAATGTGAGTGCCTATCCACGTATCAAGTGACATGTAACGTATATTCAAGAGTTTCGTGAAAATGTCTTTGACTGGAGGGTAATGACTTTGCTGGTACCACACGTGTATACCCTTAGGCGTAAACGTGTAGAATACTAATGTAAAAAAGAAGCTGGCTTTAGAATCTCTAAAGTTCTTTTTTATTTGTCACTAGAATAAAACTTGCATCTTATTTAAATTGGTAGCTTAAACCCATATATTTGTCAACAAATAACAGCTCTTGAATATTTTTCACGTTTTAAAAAGAAAAAATTGTTTTACCTTTTTTACTGTTCAAGTGTCAAAACCTTTTTTTTATCCTGTTTTTTTGTGACATTATATAAAAAGTTTCGTTTTCCATATATATTCAGCTATTTTTTCAAATCGGTTTTAACTGCAAATATTTGTGTCAGATCTATACCGGTCGATCGAACAACTATTTGTATTATGTTTTTAATAATAATAACGATAATATTAATGATTAGACTACGATTGAATAACAACGATCTTGCAGGCGTTTCTCTCAATGAAGTTGTACTTTGATCAAATTCCTTCATATGCGCACGTTGTGTGTAAACTACAGTTTGTCTGAGAATCCTGTCCATTCTCGAAGGACGACTCGAGATTGGAAAGTCTCCTTAAAATCTACCGGAGGCATCCTACAAAGACATATGAAGGTCGTTGACTAAATAGGGGACGAATGTTGCAACAAAACCATTAACCAATGAAATAATTATTAACACTATTTTCCACAGTTAAGTGAAGCAAATCGTGTTTATGAAGAAAGAATGACTCTAAATCTCCGGCTGAACTTGGTTTTGCCATCAAAGAATATCGTTTTAGAGTTACATAACATTTTGAACAAGAACAAGAGTATTACGATAAGAAGTATTAATTGAACTGTAACTCTTGATTTCATAAACTTTCGATTGAATTATGTCGAATTAAAAATAAGACCACATCAATAATATCGCTTTCAGACGCAGGCAAAATAAACATGATGTGTTTTTAACTGTGGCAATGACATTTTCTGCATCTTGATAAATACAGTCCTCTTTTTCATTTATGACACTCGATAAATCTTGGGAACAAGTATTTGGAAAATGCAGCTCTTGAAAACGGCGAAATTTTTCTCTTGCGCTTCAAACCGGATTTGTGATATCACTTTATTGGTTCACCAATGTCCACGAGTTAAGTATGTACATCCACGTGCGTGTTCTATTTCCTCTGTAAAACTTGTCTGTTACAAAATTGACTTTTTATTTTATGTTCTGCAGTTTTTTTCGAATAAACAGTAATCAAACTTTGAGTTCGAATCCTGATAATTATTTGTTCAGAATATCTATCCAAGTGATTTTACATCTTCAAATTAGTATACAGTAAATGTACAAAAGTATTTTATAAAACTGTAAACCTGAATTAATTATTTAAAGACTGGAAAAAGTAATATTAGAAAAAGATAGAAACAAGGGGCAGCCTATATGATTTTGTGTGTGTTTTTCTATCTTTGTCAACAAGTTTCCATTTCATTTATTAAATCATCTGAGTGAAGAAAACATCTTTAAAAAATGTATACAAGTGAAATAACTTTTGAGAGATAGTAAACATATTTGCTTAATACATTCAGTTATTATTCACTTTTCGATAAACTAATAATGTTATCTATTTGTATTCAACGATTCTTTCTTCAATATGTAAAAAAGATCAAAATTCGTTCTGGTATTTACTGAATAAGAAGAGTTATTAAAACATTTAACAATATGTTCGATAATCCAAATTAGGCGCTCCTACATTTTATATCAGATTCAACTGTGGTTTATAAATGAGATCTAGCTAAAAGTTCCAATTTCAATGTAGCCGAACGATTTCTCCATCCCATAGTCACGAAATATAACATCTTAAATTCTTTTATGTCTCAACAAACAAGCATGTATCATAAATCTTAAAAAAGCACAAAGAAAAGTTCGCATTGAATGCCATTGATTATAACGCTACAATACGTAATGCCCAAAAAAAGTGAAATTTTACAATAAAGTTAATGCAATTAGCGTAAACTTTATGTAACTTGCACGTTTTCATATTTATGGACACATCAGGAAGAAATTCTCGTCGATCGTTTTCTCGCAAAGTTAGATTTCAATCTCGTTGATGGGCATGATTTAGCCGACACATCGATTCGCATCGCAGTAATGCCGTTCACTCTTTAAGATTTATAACACAAACGAGCCTCCAACAACAAAGCGTAGGTGACGTCACTTTGTGTCAGAATTATTCATTTCCTTCATTAGATTTAAGCGCTCCGTAGAAATTATTCGATTTCAGAATCTCATTTCCACTGAAAGTTTGAAAAATAGTTTACAGTCCCATCCAAGTATTTTAATGAACATTTTACACATACATACAATAGATCAATTTTCAGAATAACTCAATACATTGATTCTAAATTTATCTGCCTTTTGAAATATTTTTGATTTTGACATTTATTATCTTATGGTATTTTATTTATTACTGGCTTAAAGTGTTGAATAAAAATGCTTCACTTAATCTTCCGGGTCTATTGAATTATTAATTTATAACTTATGAAAAAGAAACAAAAAAACAACAGAAAGTGAAATTCAGTATTAATTTTTGTTCGTATGCTGTCAAAGTCTTTGTATTTAATTTTTGTAGAGAAAACTATTATACTCGAAATATAATTCATCAAAAAAGAGTTTGCTTAAAATAAACGTTAACTAACAAACTTATTATAATATGTGACTTGATTGCAAGTTAAAAACCAATGCTTTTTATTACGCAGCGGATTTAAGTGTGACGAATGTTTGAATGGAGGACGAGCCGTTATTTGAAGAAAAAATACCGTAAAAATTTAACAATGCCGTTTGATTTGAAATTTTTGTGTTTCTTACAAAGGTTTGTTCATCAAAAATGATTTAATTAAAATCACCATTTTTGTACCACTATAAAGTAATGGCTATGAACGAAGGTCAGCGTTTAAAAGATAATCCTAGATGCCAATAAACGCATATTATAATTATGAGACATTCATTGCTCTTCGCAACGTGCCTTTAACCTTGACAAATAAAAGAATTTCCACACAGAATCGTAATCGTAATTTCTGAAAATAATTAAACACAATTTATTAAATGCTTGTGCATAACTATTTTCTATATAATACGACTTATATAATTGTTACAAATTATAGTACAATTATTTTGCGAGAAGCAAGATCATATTGCAAAGCTAATATTTATGATTAATTTTAATGTGGAGTGAAAAAAAAGCGTTGACATTTTTGTTTTGCAGACACTCTCATTGACGTTGGTCATAAAGACCACAAATTTATACACTACTTGCGTTAAAAACTATATATACATATAGAAGAATTGAGGACACCGTCCTACTTTGTAATCTGTGGTCATTTGTTTTCACTGCATGTATATTCCCAAGATAGAGAATACCATAGTGAGAAGCATAATTGGCATCATAAAACAAAAATGACTGACATTTGTCTTCGCATACTCGGAGAATTATTATTTTCTGATGCAAAAACAATCATTAAAAGACTGCATATAATACGTCTCGATCAATTTATTTACTTAACTTCTTTCATTCAGTAAAACGACAATTTTAACAAAACATATGCTAAGCCATCAAAACTGCATGGCTTTTTTCAAAACAAAGGACGACTAATCTCAACTAAGAAACGGGTTTCGTTAAAATTACGATGATTTTATTGTAATTGATCGCGTGTTTCGTTTGATGTAATATGAAAACAAGATTTGCATATATGCAAATGCGAGATTATTTCACACCTTTCTTTTCACTAAAAGAACGATTATTTATATTTATTGCATTAACAATAATTTATGAACAACCAAAAAGCGGTAAAAAAATTATATACCTATATAATATTACATGCTACAAGAAGTAACTTTACTTTGACTCAAAGCAAGGCATTAGATGTAATTAAACATTTTATAATAATTTTTAAAGATGTTCCCATGATGCTTAGCCATGACACATCTTTAGGAATCTGAGATAAAGAAGCGTAATTGCGTCTGTCCTGAGCGCAATTGGATACACTCATTTAAATGTGAAATAAGTCTTACTCATTTGAAGCTTTTCTTGTCGCGTCACAGTTGGACTCTTCGAATGTAATTTCGCTAATTGCAAACAGACGTGAGTTAAGCGGCTATCACGAGAACATCTCCCGGCTTGATTCGCAATCTTGTAAAATCAAGTAAAAAGTGATGTTTGACTCTTGACAACTGTAGTGGATAATGATTAAAGAGCCCGCTTGAACAAAGGACCAGCAGGGTTCACACTTATCGTTTTGCTATGACGTCATAAATGGTGCATTTCGAAAGCGTTTCAACATTCTGTACGACTGCCGACACGTTCCATGCGAAAAAGGTCAAAAAACCGACTTATCGCGTTACCAGTCAAATGATTAACTTGTTAATAAAACTAAAACAATACGCGATAAACTTTGACTGAATAAATTGTCACGTTTGGAGCTATACTTTTTTTTATTAAAAATACTGTTATGTTGAAGAAATCCAAAAGTATTCGAATAAATTTGAATCGATTCAAAAACAAATTTATTTTTCAAAAGATGGTATTTAAAAAAATGAAAAAAAAAAAAACATTAGAAAAACAATTTCTTTCAACGGGTTCCAGTAATTTTGAATTAATAGTTCGGATTTCTATTAACATATAAATTGACCAATACCTCGCATAAGTAAACATCGTAAATGTTAACTATAAAAACAACATTATTTGTTTGCTAAGCAGTGGATAGTTTCTTCATTTTTTTATTCACATTTTTGACACATTTCGTTCAAAAAATTTACTATTCCATGTTAGTTGTTGGTACCTTGATAGGATTTCGTCAAATCATCGCCACGAAATTAATGATTCTCATCATGATTTCTCGCGTGTACGTTTCGTTCACAAGTGAACATCAAGAGCGCATTATTTTGTGAAACTGATGACAAGCGAGAAATTTTCTCAGAGAAAGTTTTTAGGTCATGTCGTGTCAGTCTACGGATCATAAGATACGACAGCGAAGACGCTCAGCAGGAGCAGAGCTGGTAACTTGACACCCTCGTATGCGTGCACCTGCAAACGTGATTGGAAATATTAAATGATTCAACATTTTGCTAAACATTGCGACGTGCTTACAAAATTATATCACATAAAAGTTGCCTTAATCAAAAGCTATTCTGATCAAAATACATTTTTTTTTAATTTTTACTTTATGTAATACATTTTCATTTATGATGATTGTTTTTAAGATGTGTTGCTCCAGATAATATAATATACAGAGAAAAAGAAGTTTACAGTATTGTTGTGAAACTAAGTGAATTTACTACTCCTAACGTGTCAGTAACTTTATATGTATTTAACAATTGTTAAGCAAATTTACTTTTTCACTTAAATTTTATTCTGAAACAGTTCTGAAAGTTAATTTTATTTACATCAGTATTCTTATTTGAGAAGCGTGTATATATCTTCATATACATTTTCATAGAATGCAACCAATTATTTTAATAACACTGTAGTAGTAGTAATAATGATTGTTTTTCACTGTTAATCAATAAGTTTTTAACTTTGTATTTACACCTCAAAGATTAATTAGAATTTAATAATCTATCATTACTGCATATTGAAGTATTCAACTTCTTAATTAATATAAATTTTTCAATTAACATTCGAAAATTGTATACAACAAAAAAATTCTTTGACGTTCAAAGTTAATTCAACATTTATTTTTTTCTTTGCTTTGTGTTAAAAACTAAAATTAATATTGACTTTTGTACAAAAAAAAGTTTAGTTAAAGAAAATTTACAACATACAATTTTTATTTAATTTTCTAGGAGGTTGGAATACATATTCGGTGAAGCAACGGTACGATGGATGGTTCAACAACTTAGCACATCCGGACTGGGGCTCAGTTGGTAAGAACGACAAACAAATATAATTTTTTGTAGCATAGCAGTCTGCTTGCAAGAACCAAATTGAAGCTCTGTTTTTATTTCTATTCATTCATAATTGAATGTTTGCAGTTTGTTACTTATATTTTCAAATGCAGTAAAAAATCTGTTGATAGACGCATGCCAATAATACTTTGTTATTCATTAGTCATTAGATTTCCTCTACAATTAAATTGACTGATCATCTAACCATGATAATTAAAGCCAATTTCTGTAATCAACTTCTAAGCATTAATTTTATACTTGACCTTGATCAATTATAAAATGTAATGAAAAATAAAAACTCTTCTGTTATCATGCATTAGATATAAATATAAAATATCATTTCTAGACAGTAAACTAATTCGAAAAACACCAGCTGCCTACGCAGATGGGGTATATATGATGGCTGGTCCCGGAAGACCATCACCTCGTAGATTAAGTGACTTATTTATGCAAGGCGAAGAGGGATTACCTTCAGTTAAAAACAGGACTGCATTATTCGCTTTCTTTGGTAAGTTAACATTTAATCATTCAAGTTACGTCAGATAAAGTATTTCTTAATTTAAAACGCATTTATTTATAAAATTAGATTTCTATAAATCTTTCATTTTGTTTCACTCTTTCTCTGTAAAAGAATAAATTAAAATTGAAACAACCTATTGTAACTTTATATAATAATTAAAATTACTTTTAGGACAAGTAGTTACATCTGAGATATTGATGGCTAGTGAAAATGGATGCCCATTAGAGATGCATCACATTAAGGTCGATGCATGTGATGGGACATTTGATAAAGACTGCGAAGGTAATAAGTATATTCCCTTTTTACGTGCGGATTACGATCGTCATACTGGACGCAGTCCTAACAGTCCACGTGAGCAGGTAATTCAAACGTGCTGTTGCACAATCAGAATCAATATACGCAATCCCTCTGTAACGAAAATCAATATGAATCATCCTTTTGTTTTCAACGTCAGTTGATATAATAGAAATGCACGATTACTTTTGCCAAAGTGTATTGAAATGTTAAGTAAATATCAAGTAAATAAATGCCGAGTTAGCTTAACGAAAGTAATACGAAAACAAATGTGAAAAAGTGGGAAAATAGCTGTAAGTACGTGAGGTTTCAGATAAATAAGGTGACGAGCTGGATCGACGCCAGCTTCGTGTATTCGAGCAGCGAGGCTTGGACCAATACGATGAGGTCCTTCAAAAATGGCATGCTGCTGATGGATCATGAAAAAAATTACCCCGTCAGAAATACAATGAGAGCTCCAATCTTCAACCATGCGGTGCCAAATGTTGTACAAATGTTCAACCCCGAAAGACTATTTTGTACGTTCTTGTCCCACATATAAAGCTTTCATAATCTTTTTCTTTCTCTCTATTTTTCATATAGAACTAGAAAAATTTCACGCAGATAAATTTATATGAAGAATATTTCAATTTACTGCAAGATAAATAAATGGTAATAGGTATTTCAATTAACTTTATTTGCATTTTAGTACTTGGTGATCCTAGAACGAACCAACACCCGCCTTTATTGGCATTTGGTATCCTTTTTTATCGTTGGCACAATGTGATTGCGGCAAGAGTCCAAGCGCAGCATCCAGAAATGACAGACGAAGAAGTTTTTCAAAGAACTCGAAGAATCGTTGTTGGAACTTTGCAGGTAATCAATACGTGAATTGATTAAAAGTAAAAAGACAAGTTAACAAAAACTTTCTTTGAAGAAGCTAGAAAAATTAGCATTGTAAATTAAACAAAGAAGGACTATTATTAACATGAGAAAAAAAACACACACAATTGAACTTTTTATTTCAAGTTTTAAATTATATTAGACAACAATTTAAAATAATTACTATAATAAATTTAATAATCTAATATCCAAGCTAAAATTACTGCGCTAATTTTGTTAACGATGAGAACAATTCAATTCAATTTCCCAATAAGAACTTTAATCTAATGTTACAAAATCTCGGCTCTAAATACACACCACGCACCGCACCGAGTAATTACAAAAACACTTCGGCAAATTAACGAAATAAATTTGCTCGTAGTACAATAATATCTCGCAGAACTATTCGTTAAGAGCGAAAGCTCGACCACAAAAGTTTGCAATGACACGCGGTATTTAAATGAAACAGTTTCTTCTAATGATGCTTCTTGAGAATTTACTGATGGTTTTCCGAGATGCCAGAAGAATCGAGGTTACAGATTCTTCGTCTTAGGTTAACGATCGACGTTACCATGACCTTCCAACAAGCCACTGTTTAGTTAACATAAATTTAAATTTTATGTTTATTACATGCTCCAAAATAGTACACATGTTTCTCTAACTAAATGTGAATGAATATTCAGTAATAATTTTTTTTTCTTTATTAGTTGACTTACAAATTATAAATTTATATAGAGTTAGTTGAAACCTCGGTTGAAACAGTGGCAATAATAAATAATTAAAAAAAGTAAAATAAAATATTAAAAAAATTATGAAAGAGTTATAATTAATGATAAGAAATTCAAGAAATTATATTTTACAAAGTGACAGTTTGCCTTAGTAAGTAACCCTTTCGCTGTGTATGTTGCTTTGAAACAACGTATTAAATATTGAAAGTTTTCGTTATTAAAATGAAGCAGTAATAAATAAATATTTTTTAATAAGAAAAATATAAAATATTACGATATAAACCAAAAAAATCATTTTTTACCGTCTCTGAGTTTCTCGTACAAAGC
This sequence comes from Idris sp. 1 HC-2018, assembly GCA_022817325.1. Taxonomy (NCBI): domain Eukaryota; kingdom Metazoa; phylum Arthropoda; class Insecta; order Hymenoptera; family Scelionidae; genus Idris; species Idris sp. 1 HC-2018. The sequence goes on along the minus strand of JABFPM010003382.1, from coordinate 447 downwards.
AATTTTCAAATTCACTTACAAAAGTCAATTTTTTATCTAGAAAACATTCAATAAGGAAAGGGTTAAGAATTATAGTTAAAAAATCGATTTACAGAATCGAGTTGAAAATTATTACCTTAAACAGAAAATTTGTGATTTTTAAAACGTAAATTTGAATGATTTACATTTAAAGTGAAAACTATTTCACTGAGTAAAATTCAAAATGAAAATATTATATGTTTGCTTGGGAACAAGCATAAAGATGAGCCAATAAAATACAACTTTGCATGTTAAACAATGAAATACATCATCATAAACTTATGAAATATTTTTTGTTATGATGTTAATAATTTTGGAGGGCGGGGGGGGGGGTCAAGTGATATTTCCTAAAATGTTTATTTTTATTTAAAAAATACTTAATTCATAAGGAAAAATTTGAAAAAACAAATATAATACTAATAAGAAGTA
>JABFPM010003381.1:0-14479 GCA_022817325.1 Idris sp. 1 HC-2018 | reverse complement strand
AAAAATAAATAAAACAGACTTCAGAAATGAATGAAATCAATAAACCTAAAACAAAAATGCAAGAAGTAAAACAGAATTTTAAAAAAAATAAAAGCATTAAAAAATAATTCAATTTTTAGAGTTGGGAAAAAATATCGCCAATATCTAACAAAGAAAATCTTTATGTAAGACTATTATAATTTGAAATTAGAATTTTGAGCAGGATTTGTAAAAATGAAATTAAATCTACTATAAACCATTCCCGTTGATGTCATGGCGGCATCGAAATTAACAATGCACCAATAGGCATCATCATTTATTGTTCTTTCTTTCTAATAGGAAAGGATAGATTTTTCTGGCGCTGCCATTGGTCACACACACTAGCAAGAGAACTGTCAAATAAACACACTTTTGTGCCTCATCAACAGGAATCGGTTAAAAGAAATTTAAATACGGCTTGTTTGACTGTATGAATTTCTCTTTCAAATTATTTAAATTAAATTAATATTTCTTTGCAAATACATTTTATTAATTATTATAAATTTTATTATTATTTAAATAATTCTTTTAATATAGGTACATGTGTAGTTGAAAAATATTTTTATTTAAATGCAAATAACAGTTATCATAATTTTTTAGTTACTTAAGCGGACCGGCAAAATTTGTGTGTTTTATTTTTTAGTATTTTTATTTTTGTACATTCTTGTTTTCTGCAACCAGGAAACAACTGTCACTAAATGATTTTTTCAAAACGTGCATCAATACTTTTGGACATTCTTCTAACAGAAATTTCATGTTGATATCGATTTATTTTCGTACAGTTTCGGACATTAGTGAAAGTTTATGTCGACTAAAAAATCAAAAAAAATATAACGATTTCACATGCGATGACCAAAGTACTTAGCAAACTACAGCATATGACAAACAAATATAATCAACTAACAAAATGAAATGGCCACCAAAACTTTTGACAGTGCATCGAACAGACATTTGATGTTATAACATTACTCTTGCACAAATTTAAATCTCATAATCTTTACCTTTTGTAAATATTATTGTGAATAATTGGAGAAGAAGCTCCATTTAATCAATTTTTTTGACTTTTGTTTGTTTTTTAAATGGCTTAACAATTTTTTTTGCTTCTAAGATACGTCGAATTGTAATTGACAAATACTAATATGTTAATATCATAAACAACTGAAGATAAGGATCCGAGGTTTGTCAATTTATAGTGATAAAGTAGTATGTATATTAATTATATTCGTTTGCAGTGACACAATATGAGTTACGGACAAAGCACGATAGCTTTTGCAGCAATGTTAATTAGATCAAGTATTACGAACTAGAAAAAACAGCTGGGTTGGAACGTCAAGATTCAATAATTTTCCTGTCTAGGAAAAAAGAAAAGTATTTATTGAGGATTTTTTTTCTCATTTGATAAGAATTCTTACAGCAAGACAAATAAATGAAAAAATATTACTTTTTCCAGTTGCTTTGAATTCTTAAATGAACTTTATTTTAGAATTTTCCTGTGACCAATTTTCTTTCGTCAAAAAGGCAACTAAATTGCTAATTCGATCTATTGTTCACAAACAAAGACTGAAATAAGCATTCCATACTTTCATACTGAAAGAGTTTATTATAAAATAAATTTGATTCTTAAGAATTTGTACAACAGATTTTGATAAATGTAATCTAATAAACGATTCTATAACATGTGGTTTATTCATTTACTTATTTTTATAATAACAAACAGTTAATCAATGTACATTCATGTGTTGGTATTGCAAAATTTGCTTGCTTTTTATTTATTTTTTTCACAATTAATTTGTGATATACATCCCGTAATATTTAATAAAATAATGCCAAATAATTTATTACATATTACACTTTACAAGATCACTTATGTTATTAATTAAAATTAATTAATATATTGCAATTAAGTAAAGGACCTTTAGATCCAATTTATTAATATGCTGTTTTATTTATGTTAAATAAATCAAATTCTGTGGAGACGAGCCATAACCGGTTAAGTGACGAAAAATTAAAAAATAAGTTAATTTGACAGAAATGTTTTTTTCAAACACCATTCCATTATAGTTATGAAATATTTTGATTTAGTTCTTTTTTATCTGCGTAGAAACATAAAAACCTAACCAGTTAACTGACAAATACACGTCATAACCAGTTAAGTAACGTATCTTGTCATCAATGATTTCAACATGTAAATATAAGAATTTTTTCATATATTTTTAATGTATATAACGTAATTTATGCGAAATTCTTATTACAATTAAATTTTTAAAGAAAAGAATTTGCCAACTTTAAACAGTAATATCTCAAAATCATGTTTTTATCAGTTAACTGGTTATGGCGTGTCGCCACAGAATTGTATTAATTTTACTTTATTAGATAAATACTTGTTCTACAGTACAATTCAGCCAAATAATTCGGTAACTTGAATTGCAACACAATTATTTGGTTAAATGAAACAAATTATTGTTGAATCGACGAGATTTTTATCTGCGTGCATTTCACTAACTCTCCCCTATTTTGAGATCTTCTACTTATAATGAGGATTTAGCTTCTATATTTTGCCGTATTATAATGAATGATGATTTCTTTGATATATATATGAAAAAGTGGTTCTCTAATCTTGGTTTCTCCAAGGTTTTTAAAAGCACTATCATGAAAAAATAGCCTTTGTTTCAGCAAAAAAAATCTAATGGATTTCCTTTCGATTTCCGTTACATGAAAGGTTTTTTGTCAAAGACACTAGAGGAAATAGAATTTATGAGCGAAAATGTTTTAACTTAAAATAATTCAAGATCGTTGAATAAGCTTCTCATTATACTTTTACACAATAACATTGCAGCAGTCTCACTTCTTTTTATCTTCAAATAATTCTTGAGCCATGGATCCAATTTGAAATTCATTTAATACCTGTATCAATCAATTTGAAGTGCTTTTACTAAAAAATAATTATTATTAAAGAAATACTATTGTTATTTTCTTTACAATTTTTTTATTGATTGTAAAGTATCGGTGAAAACATGATGTATGTCCAAACTATTGTTGTGTAAAAAGTTTCTATCAGAGTATAAAATTTATTATACTCTTATTTTATCGAAAATACATCCAGAAAAAATCGCGTTGTTAAATTAACTGTATGTTTATGCTTGAGGCATTTATAGTTAATATAAGTGAAAATCCAGTAATTGCAACTAGAATATCAGTTAACGTGACTATATTCACGTTAACTATATTTTCTAGCCAGTTTTATGGTCAACTTAATTTATATAGTAGAACTGACTGAAAAAATTATTTGTATTACTCAAAACATTTGAAATCAAAACAGTTGAAAAACTTAGTAAAATTTTTCATTGATGTGATAGTTTAAAATTAGATATAAATCATTCTTTGTAATGGATTTAAAATCATGAATTATAATAACTGATCAATTTTAATATACTGAAGATTCATTCATTAAATAGAATAATATGTTTAATGTTCAATTTAACATCTATATATTTACGGTTACGTATCGAACAAAAATTTCGCTTCTATAACCTTCGAATACAATAACTATCACGTATGATTAAGTTTACTACATTGCCGAGTTGACATTACTCAGTTAGAGATAAGTTAAAACCAACTAAAATTTTGTAGTAAAGGTTATCGATTTTTTGTCTGAGTGTACAAATTATGTTGGTATTATTAGCCCGGGACTTAAGACTGGTTCTAATACTATCTGAATGAGTTTATGGATTGAATTTAATCCTTTGTCTTTTTTTAACAGGTTAAGATTTAAGAAAAAGTTTCTAATCCAGAATATATAGACTAAAATATGTTTAGTTTGTATTTTTAAAAGATTAAGACAAAATTAAAAAAATGTTGATAACAAAATATATTACATTGAAACTTGATTCAATAAAAAGAAGAAATGTTCAACTCCAATAAGTTGATATCCAGACTTATAAACTAAAAGGTACAATAAAAGTCTATTTATTTTTTTACTAGTAGTTGTCAACAAGTTTTTCTTTAATTTCCTAAATGAAAATGAATATTAAAATTTTATTTTATAAAACCATTTTTTCAATTTTAAAAAAAAATCATTTAAAAATTGTTCAATAAACAAATTAAATCTTCCGCATGCCGCTTGTGTAAATAATTCCGACTACCAGACTCATCTGAAATTGATTTTGTTTAGATGGTCGTATTCAGTAAACTTATGGCTATGACCCGAAATAGAATGTTGTATTTACATTGACAGCTTTTGTTTTTATTAAGAAAATTTAAACGAAACTAATTTTGTGATTTCTTCTATTAGTACGTCTTGAACAAAATTATTCAAAAAATGTTCTCTAATTAGAAGCATAGGTAAAATCTAATTGAACATGACCTTCTAAATGAATTCAATTTCAGCTGAACCTAGCAGAAATTCTGAATTGTTAACACAAATAACATGCATGTGATGATTTCACAAAGTTAATTTGTTTATTAAATAATAAAATTAAGTATTTTGTTTCATGATATTAAATTTTTTTTTTTTTCGTAAAATTCTAACTGTGTTTTATTCATTGAAGAACATCCAACATTGAATAATCTTCTAAAGTTAAAAAATGATTAAGAATAAGATTTTTAAATCATGCAATTTTTATCTGTTCGATTTGAAAGAAAATGTCTGATATAACTAGATCCTATTCTCTTATATACCTTGTAAATTTGATGACAAAATTATTTGACGGTTTTTATAAGCCAAGGACTATTAATATTACTAAAAGTAACAGCACTTTACAAATTTTGAGGTAATCATGGCCAGTCATTCAGATTTGCAAGTTTGGCTCTGTGCTCGAAACATTATACTTTTAAGTGATGTATGAAACATTGTATGACAACGCTCCAGAACGACCCCAGAATCATCGAGTGCACTCCTGACTGTAATAGCATTAACGTTATTTCTCATAAGCCAGGTTAAACACCTACAACTTGCATTCAACTTCGTAAGTTTCGTTGTTCCATGTATAATGGCTGTTTCACGACGCAAGGATTTTAACTCTACGGATGCTTTGCGTGAAATTCACAGTACGTTGACACGTTAAAAACACTTAAAGATTTTGAATGCTGCTTCAAAAATTCAATTTTATTTTATACAATTTGTTTTGATACGTTCTAAAGAAAAATATGACTTAGTGATTAATATTTTAATTTAGATTAGTTTTCAAATTAGATTTAATTTTTATATTTAAAATTAAAAAAGATAATGTTTCTTACAGTCCAAGATAAAATGTTACTGTATTAAACTTCGATTTTTTGATTAGTAGACAAAGTATTATTATTAAATTCTAAGAATAATAGCTTTCTTTATTAAAAAAGTTTAATTACGCTTTAAGTTATACAATTTTAATAACTGCAAATATCTTTACTGTGAACAACTTCACTAATTTTAAATATTACTTTTTTGAATATATAATATTTTGACAAACTTTCATTATAGAATTTAGCAGTTCATCTCGTATATTATTCAATAGCATATTTAAAATTTCATGTAATTAAGTTTATTCGAAACATTCAATAAATTTAAGCTTGTATTCGGCTTGCTACTCATAATTATTCAGTTAATTTTATTACAGATTAGTATAATACGAATTGATCTGCGATTTCGAATATACATTATACATTGATAAATTACTTGTTTGAATAATAATTCCTTGGACATATGAATAAATAAAATGAAAAGTTATCAAACAATAAGCAACCTTAAACTTCATTTCAAATTAACTTAATAACAACTAAAATTGCGAGTTTTTATTATAATCAAATATAATTCTAGGAACTTGAATTCTCGGAAGCATGCTATGTCAGTGCGGGTTGTAGCCCAATTTGAATAATTTACTCCTGCAATTTGCAATATTCGGGATCACGAAAACCTGGACAAAGTGGCCGACAGTGAGATTTGAACTCGCTACCTCTTGCATGTAACCTGAAAGCCTTACTGCTGAAATTAATCTAAATCTATAATTAATCAAGCATTTAATGTCTCAAAATTCAATTCAGCTTATTCTGAACAATTCATCATTGATACTAACTGTTTTCCATGAAAAATATATTTCAATCGTTTGGATTTTGAAATCCTAAATTGAAGTGTATGATAAATTCAAAGCAAACTTAAAATGTTAGATTTTTTAAATTTTGTGAAACAATTTTTTGTTACTAATTCGTATACGTGCGGGACTTAAAATTGAAATAAATCGATAAGCATCAAAATCATGAACAAACGTACTAAGAATCCAGTTGACCTAAATATCGGCGTACACTAGAGACGAGAGTTATGCGTGGGAATAACACGTACTCGCCTGGGAAAGCTCACTTGTGGTACTCATTTATCACGATTATTACTAATTAATAACGTGCTAATAAATTTTGGAACTGACGGAGAATGTCGCAGAGCAATGGGAATCCGAGCTATTATACCGAGGCGCAATGAATAACTCGTAATTTCACAAGACTGCAATATCCTAGAGCCATACTGTCCAATAGTAGTTTAAGCCCAACGACCACCTGTGACTACTACTATACAATCTAACTTCAAACAACACTGTATATACACATTTCAAAAACCGCATTTTTCATTTCAGTTACTAATCAAGTCGATAAATATTACATTATTTCAACAATTTTTTATAAACAGAGTTTGTTTCAAATGTAGAGCAAAAATAATAGAAAAAATTAATCTGAAAAAATAAACCAACAATTAATTACAATGATAAAATAGGTCGCTATATTTATCATAAAACTGCACATTGATCACGTGAAGAACAAAATTTGAAAGCAAAATTTATTTTGGCAAATCAAATTTGTGAAGATAAAAAGTGACTGGGAAAAAAGTAGCGTAATTTAAAAGCATATTCATGGCATTTTTCAGACAATGTTTTGCAACTTTTTTAAAACTCTCTCAAATTTACATCTTCAATTCGATTTAAAATGCGAGTAATTTTTCCCACTGTGCAAATGTAATTCAAGATTTTATAATGTAATAGAGGTCTAACTGCAAGAGTATAAAAATGAAATTAAGGTTTTATGTCATTTATTAAAATAATGGCACTTCTTTTTTCTTTGAACAACTTATCTGCAAATTATAATGTTCGGAAATTCGAGAGAAGTTCGAAAAAAAAAAAATAATAATAACTTGAAGATTTTTATGCAAACGAGAAATTTGAATCCACGGGTAAATGTAACAAAGTGGAAAATGTGGTTGCCGCGAAATAGGTATATTTCATTTAGTGTCAGTGCATATTACGCGTGCAAGGATATTATATGAACTTGAAAATTATGGCCCCTGTTAGTTGACTTTTATAAAGCTTATAGTGGAAAAGTTGCGGGAAGGTTATTCGCAGTGGCGAAAAGTTCGAAACTTTTTTATGTAGTAAGCAAAAGCAAAAATTTCACGGATTAATGAAATTCTACATTCTGTGTCTGGCACAAAATTATAATTACCCACAAATTCAAGCTATGTTCATTAAAGTTGACCACAACATGATACAGTGTTGATCCTGAGTTTGAATAAATTTTCGTGCATTTCAACTGACCCATTTATTGACAAGAATAAGTTATGAACCCGAGTTCTAAAAGCGAAATGTTCTTTAAATGCTTGCGAGATATATTTTATCTTCAGTCATCCGTGATGAAGTATTCGACAATTTATTTGCAACGAAATGAAAAGTACGAAAAAACTGAAAGGACATTTAAAGACTTTATTTTGAAAATTCACCTTTCATCAGTGAAATATTATATTATACTTTTTTTTGTTATTAAATGTGTAAGCAATTGCAACACTGTTGATTAAAAAATGTTTTAATTGCATAGTAAACAAAAATAAATACGTCGCGAGTAATTTTATTTATACAATTTGAAGAAAAAAAAATTTTTTTCTTGAGATTATCTCTCAGTGAATATTTTTACATTCAAAAACTAAAATGTTCGAAAACAAACTGAGATAAATAAATAAATAAAAACGAAATGAAAAGAACAAATTGATGCATCTTTTTTAAGCTTTTCACACAATTATTAAACCCTGCATCTATTTCCATTAATAAAACTCCGATGGAAAGTCGCAAAAACAAAAACTTTTGTAAAAACAAAAAGCCCTTTGTAAATCTCGGGCAATTGAAAAGCCATGGTTCTCATCGATTAACTTTTGTCCTGTTTCTCTTTCGTTTGTGCATACTTTAGCGAAAAAATTTGGTCTATTGTTACACAAAACTCTTGTTGAGTACTCTAAACAATAAACAAATGAACATAATACTTTTTCTGTTCTGTTTTTTATTTTCTTTTTGTTTGTGATTTTTTGCTAAAAACGACGTTCTAACATGCTATGATGAACTTGTTTATTGTATGACAAACCGAGATATTTTCCTTCAAACTGTATACAAAATGTATAGTAATATACATTCGAGGAACCATGCGGAAATTGTCAAAGTTGGTAGACATTTCATATTTTGTGTGCATGAGATAACGAAGAGAAACGCTTTTAACTGAAATTGCAATATGCTGAGAAATGTCTCAAAATAAATCTTGTATTGCATGTATTACTTTGGTCAGCATTTTGTCCTTTGTGTTCGATTTTATTTTTAAATCATACAAAATTTAAGACAGAAACTTTAAGAATAATTCAACTCTAAGTAGCTTGATTATTAGAATATTTAGTCAAAACTAAGATTAATTTAATTTTTAAGATATTGATGAATAAATTCTCGAAAAAAATCCTAATATCATTGTTTAACTTTTTAATTCAATTACATTTTTTGTTACTAAAAAACAAAGTCAAACTTAATTTGTATGAAAATCAACTTTATGCTTGCATGGCAACAAAATCATTCTCTTAAAGAGCTCACATTGAAAGCATTTTTTTAAAGATGATATTGCAAAACTTAGTTTCAGTTCTAAATGCATTTTTTAGATACTATTATAAAAATAATAATATTCTCTCCTCAATGAAATCTTGATTTTAACAATAAATTCAATAAACATTATTATATTATTAATTATATTTGCTTTTTTCAAAACACTGAACATCGTTTTAATTTCGTCTTTATAATGATATTTATTTGAACAGGTCTTTTTTAAAAATAATATAAATTCAATCAATTTTCAACATTTATAATAGTTAAATAAAAGTATTATTTGCGCGTCATTTTAAATTGAAAATTTCGTATTTCATTCGTAAAAGTATATTCAATACTGTTATAGATACATAACTGAATGTGGCACATCTTAGAAATGCAATTTATTAAATTCAGAATGTAGTGGCATTCTAGTTAATGCCACAACCAAATTGTAATAACACATATATAAACACGTTTATGACGAGCATCATTTCCTGTCAAGATGTCTCCACAGAAAGGTTATACCCCATTTACGAACGTTACGCTTCAGGCTAATAATTTTCCCAGACATGTGCCATGTATGCGAGCAAATAATCAACGTGACAAAATATTTTGTGTCACTAAACTTTGTTTACAATGGACAAGCGTGCATAATCACAATATACATTTTAGGTTTAAATACAATAAAGAAGCACAATGTTATCTTCTGTGAATGTACCTTTATTTTTTAATTATGCTGTCACATCAACGCATTTTCATTTTGAAAAGTTCACTTCTGTCATCTGGATAACTTTTTATAATTGAAATTCCAATTTCAAGATAATCTCAGCTCTAAAATAACAAGCAATGTCATTTTCAATGTAAAAAATAAATCAAGCAAAATACACTTAAATTCTTATGAAATTTCTGAGAGAGAATAGCACGTGTCCCATCGGAGACAGTGTTAATTAAATCTAAAATCAATTTTTCGTTGGAAAATGATATTTTTTCTTGCACTTAAAAACTATAAATGCTTTAATTTAATTGCAGATTATACAATAAAATATATTTTGAAAATTTAGATATAATAGACTAAACAAAGAATATTTTCATGAATGCTTCATTTTTATCTTATTTTTAAAGTTCTACTTTTTCTTTATTAATGATTGGGCCCAATATAAATAAACATTTGTAACATTTCAAAATATTTTATATCTTCTTCAGACTGAAATAATATAACATTTTATAACAATAAAAAAATATATAAAAAATTTAATACGAAATGTTTTTTTTTTCACAAAAATTATTAAATTTAAAGTACTTAAAATGCGCATCTTTTTGTATTTAATTTTTTTTTGTAAAATGAATATATTTTAAAATATCGTCAAAAAACATCATATTTTTTATATTTAAATTTTAATCTAATTTTTACGTTCAATTCACGATAAGTCGGGCAAATATCAATGGATTTACTCCAAATTTTTAGGAATTATAAATTTTGAGTTGCTAAAAGTGATATAATGATTAATTTTATTAATAAGTGCAAAAATTTGTTTAAATATATTTTTAAAACACATAAATACGCGTTTCGCACATTCATACTTTCGAATTAAAAAAGTATCGAGGGAATTTTCGATTTTTAAAAACTGTTAGCGACAAAGTTGTAGAGGAAAGTTCAAAGAAGTTTTTTGTGAAACTCCCATATTAATTGTGACATTTGTTCAAAAGTTATAACAACTTTTGTCCAAGGCGCATTATGCCTTGCGGGGGCTAAAACTCATGGTATCGAATATTTCTACGTTTTAATGAAAACGTTAATTTTTCATTTTCTGTCCCTCGTATTGATGTTTGTGACATCTGTTTTGAGTCTGAAAAACAAATTTCTAACGTAAAAAAATTTACAGATCATAAAATGTGTATTACTGTGCATAATGAATTAAAAAAACAAATGTTATCGCAAAAAGATGTACTCATATTGGAATTCGACTTCGCGCAAAATTTACCTCTCCCTAAGCTTCCGGTATCTGATCAATTTTATAAGCGTCTTTTGTGGTTACATATCTTCAATATTCATGTCCATAATTCAGATAGAAGTTGTATGTTTCCAATGTTAGAAGGTTTTGCGAAGGGGTTCCAATACTGTTTCCAATTGTCTGTATCATGTCATTGATCAAGAGTGCAAAATATCGTGTGTAAATAATTTTTTTTTTCTGATGCGTGTGGAGGTCAAAATCGAAATTATACATTGTTAACATTTTTTAGTTTACTGTCAGAAAAATTAGAAGTTGAAATCCATCACGTATTTCCTGTTCGCGGGCACTCATACTGCCAATGCGACCGCAATTTTGGCCTTTATGGACAAAAGAAGAAAAAATAAAAGACACTGAAACTGCTGAAGAATATATAAATATTATAAAAACTTCTCGTACTCCAAATTTTATAATTATATCTGAGCAAGATTATATGTTACAAGAATATGAAACCGTTATGAAAGAAAAAGTTACAAATAAGCAAGGCTGTCAAAATAGTTTATCATCCAAATAGCACTGTTGATATTTACACCAATTATGAAAAAGAGTATACATCATATAAAATCCATTTGAATAACATTAAATCGAAAAATACTTTAATTAAAATGAACAAAGAAATTTGTTAGCAAAACTGACCTTGTTCGATGATTTCCACAGGAACTTTTGGTAGAAGAAATAACGAATATCATAAGAGAAGAAGCGATTCCTTTAACATTAGATGGTGACATACGTTTTTTAAATTTTTCCACTTTTGGAAGACAAGCTCCAACATTTATATCCATTGTCCGCGATCCATTAGATTCGAGAATACTGAATAGGTATGAAATATGTGCAAAACAAATTTTATTACATTAAATATAAAAGAGGAATTGAACAAGATTATATAAATAAATAAATAAATTATTTAATTTAAATAACATTTAAAGTAAAATAAATAATACAATTTGAGATTTTTATTAGATTTCAGAATGGAGATTCTTCCGTTATTTATAGCAGCTCAATAGCTCATTTCTGCGGACAAGATGTGCGATGCAAGTAATAAATATTTATGTAAAATGTTACATTCATAAAATATTAAGCTATAATTTGAATAATAAGTAATATCGAAATTTTACTCAACTTTATTCTAATGTCAATTAATTTTTCTTATAAGTAATAAATTATTTTTGTATTCATTCAAAGAGTTCTAAAGAAATATATTAAATATTATAGATAAAATTATAAATCCTAACAAAATAGTATTAGTTTAATTTAAATTATCATATTATTAATATTCTAGTAAAAGAAATAACAAATGGGCATTGAGGCAAGCTAAGGCCAATGTTATGAAATGGTATCCAGTTGTTGGTCTATTAAATTACATCGAAGACACCTTGGTGGTGCTTCAGAAAGAGTTTCCGCGTTTCTTCAAAGGAGCGACCGACGTTTACAAGAAAATACGTGAGTCATAAAGCAAGGTTTATCTTCAAAAGGCATTAATTACGTTATCAATCAAAGGTCTATGTGAACATATTAAATTAACAGATTTTCGAATACAGTGAAATAGCACTTGCTGTTGGTCATAACAATTTTTAAATCGTGTTATTAAATTATTTATGTAATGTGAACTTTAAGTAAATACACCACTCTGACATTTTAAGTAACATTTCCAATAGTTTTCACTATGTTGTTATGATGCCAGGATTTCGTAACAAGCATTAACATTATAATAAAATTGATGAATACCGTTTATCACAATTGCTTGCACTTTATGCAACAAAACATTGACTTCTGATACGTTATTTACACAGCCTTATTTGGTTCATAATAAATATATAAATATTAATTATATTTTTTAAATTTTTTTTTAAATATACATTTGATGTTATTAAGTATTTTACAATAATTGTGTATATATAAATTAAACTGACTTTAATTGATGTTTGTTTAATTACAGGTATTAGAAGATTTAATTCGAATAAATTGTCTTTATCTCCAAAAAACATAAAACATTTAAAATTAATGTTAGCTGATGAAATAGAATTTTACCATTGGTTGAAATCACGATTACTGAATAAGACGGCATTACTAAGGTACACATTTTTTATTAATAAACGTGTAAAAGCATTATAATTAAAATAGGTGTTGAAAATTGACATTTTATATAAATTATTTTAGGTCTTCTTGACTCGTTTTATGATATACGAATGAATCAACTTACTGAAATGTGATAAATTGTGATGTATACACAAAAATAGTCTTCATTAAGCTACTTTAAAATTACGTGTAAATAAAATATTCATTATTGTATTTCAAAATAAAAATATGATTTAAAAAAAATTATTGCCTCAATTCTTAATTTTTTAATTAACTAAATAATATATCCTTGTGTTGATTTTAAGGGGGCGGGTGCCCCAAAATGGGGTAAAGAGACATTTTTCAGAAAAAATCTATAACTTTGTAGAGCATAATTTTTTACTTCGGAAACTAAGAACTAGATAATTTTATTAAAAATGCGAATTTCAAAATTTCGGATCTAATATGGAGATTCAAAATACTCAACAACCAAGTTGACCTGCGTTAAAATTTACAAGCAATACACAGGTTACTGCCTGTCATGCTTGTGCCTGTAAATATGAAACGTAAATTCTCATGAAAAAACTGTAAATGAACAGACAAAATGAAAGGCAAAATCTTAGAAAATGTAAATTTACAATCTGAATATAAAGATATACATTGGAAAGCTGTGAATTCACAGCTTTTTTTATTTACGTCGTTTACGCCGTTCATGATAATACGAGCTTTTTGTATTTTGAAACTAAAACATTTGTAGTTTTGACAGCGTATTTCTTGGGTCATATTTCCTGAACGAAATTTGGCCATAATTGCAAACCGGCATACTCTCGAGTTTGAAACAGTTGTTCGCGAAGCTTTCGAACGCCGTCTACTTAATTTTATGCAGTCACCTAATCTCTACCACTCGTGAAGGATCTATACTGCAGCTTTTTAGCGTTTTCTGCCTGCCTTCACTAGACGGGTTGGACGCAAAGTTCGAGGGTCATATAAAGTCTGATTTATGCGACATAATGCCGGTCCGCGATTCAACGTTATTTTTCTATAAATTGCGATAACTATTGTACCGTATTTTGCATTAAATTTAAATCAAACCGTATTGTTAATCTTTCAGTCATATACGATATCGATTCGGAGTTCCAACCAACACTGTTTAGGGCGAGGTGAGCAATTAGTTCTTGATGACAAAAAATCGTATCAAGCTTTTTTTTTTGAAAATGCGTCTAAGACTCCAAATTTAAAGATTCTTCACCGAAAATTGGCCAAAAAAAGTTTCTCATAATTTGGCATGATTTTCTCTACAGTTTATTTTTGTTAAGGCAGTGATTTTAAACACACAATAATTAGATCTTCAAATCCTTTCACTAAACACAACTTTATTAAAAGAAATACAAATTTAATTTTTACAAGATTTTCGCGTCGTAAAATACATAAAGGAACTGAACTAAGTGACTTGAAAATACAATAGGGGGAGTAACTGAATATGAAACTTTGGGGTCATTCAAAAAACACGTTCACGAATTCGCCACAATTTTGACTCCCCACACCCCTCCG